>JAMKCH010044440.1:0-55193 GCA_023653785.1 Ophioderma brevispina
TGCAGTAGCTATGTGCCATCGTGTTGTGTGGGCACAAATGAAAAGTGAAAAAGTGTCCCACAGTAACCCCGCTGTCTAGGGCTAGGTGACTAGTTATATATGCCATCGTGTAGGCCCCGATGGCAAAATGAAAGGGTCAAAGGTCAACAACACAGATCGACATGTGCACTATGACTTCATCGTACGTAACGGGCATAGTCTTCTGGAGTTGTCTAGTTACTAGCCGTGTGCAAAGCACGCTAGTCTTGTATTTTGTGCGTTTGTCTTCTTTCCTTCTTTCTTCTTCTTTCCGACGCAACCATTCAAAATGCTACTAGTACCAACGTTTATCCGATTAGCCACAAGCCACGAAAATTGTTCAGAAGAACCACTGACACCAAGGCCCCTATAGGTTGTACACACAGATTTGGGTCAAAGGTCACGTGGGGCCAATTAAAGGGGCAGTTGTTTTGAAAATTATACGGAACTCTATAAAAGCCGCCTTCTGCCACAAGAATAATGCCATGATCACCAGATGGTATCAATAAGACACTTGACCCAAGACCCCTATGGGGTGTACGCAGATTGTGGTCAAAGGTCCATGTGGCCGATTAAAAGGGCATTTCGTCAAAAGTCTAAAATTCCTTCTTGGTCACAAATCAATTGCTATATCACAAATTGTTCAGAAGAACCGCTGACCCAAGGCCCCTAATGGGTTTAGCCCGACTTTTGATTGAAGGTCATTAAGGGTTCCTTAAAGGGACACTTCCGGTCTTAAATTCAAAAATTCATATTTGGCTATATGCAAGTAGCATGGTCACGTGATCCATGCATATGAAGCAGCTTCAGACCCTTAACCAAAGTTTTGCCTCAACATGGGGGTCAAAGGTATTGAAAGGGGAACTTACGGTCTAATGTGAAAAATCCTTCAAAAATTCATATATGTCAGTTTGCATGGTAGCCAATGGTCACGTGACTCAGCTATATGAAGCAGCTTGAGACCCTTCACCAAAGTTATGCACAACTGGGGGTTCAAAGGTCATTTATACCCACGGCTAGGTTCGTGCTCTCCGAGCACCAATTTGCCTCTAGTTTTATTTTTCTTTGTTCTTTTTCCTCTCCAATCCATCGCTTTTTCGCTTCTTCTGCCAACCGGCTGGGGGGTCGTAGTAACCCAAATCGGTCAAGCAGAATCACCGACCCAGCACATCAGGGGGTATTAGTTGACATTTGATCCTTTTCGTAGGGGTCACTGGAGGTCAAAAACTAAAAAATCTTTGGAAGACTACTTCGTCTACAGATTAGGTGCGCTGCATACGAAAGTTCCGCCATGAGCATCGTATATGGTTCAGTGTATACAAGCTTGTACAAGCCAGAATTAATATCAAAACTCATTAACATTCAAAGGGCCGGCATTATCTAATAATGATGCAAAAATGATATATCTCAAAAGCGTATAACACTGTATAGTTGATGTCTGTGCAAAAGTTGCGGAAATGTCGAGACGAATCAGTGACAGAATATTGGCCCAGGGTCACGTGCAAGATATGCAAATGAGCCTAATTAATGATGCCAAAAATGCTGATAAACTCATCACCAAGTAGTGATATAATGTCAAATGTGTTCACAAGAAACAATCGGGAAAAGCCGCCATCACTTATGTGCATCAATATGGGTCAAAGGTCAAAATGGGGTATCTGGGGTCAAATTAAAAGCACGCTAATTGACCGGCTGCTATGCCATTCTTGTAGGCATCAATGAAAAGGAAAAAAAAAAGTCCAAGTGGACCCCGCCTTGTGAACCATTGTTAAAAGGGTCAGGTCAATGAAATGGGGCAAGTATCCTGGAGTCGTCGAGTTTTTAAACATGTTTTGTGGTTACTAAAGGCAAGGTCAATTACGAACTGCCAAAAAACACAGTATTTTACTCCTATGTACTTCTAATATGACAATACTGCTTCATTGTATAGCTATTTGTTTGCTAGTTGACATTCTTTGGAAAAATTCATCCTTGCTATTATTTTTTGACCTAAAAGAACAGCAATTTCAAGAAATGAAAGGGTACCTGGTGAGATGAAGGAGCATAGAAGATGTAACACTATAAATCATGGGTATTACCACCAAAAGAAAGCAAATTGAAAGCCAAAGAACCAAGTTATGGTCAATCATGCCGTTTTTTCCACAATGTGTTTGAATGATCTGACAACTAAGACCTAATCTGACCCCATAGCCAACCTGTAATAAGTGAAGCAACACCCAGACACCAAAACAGAGTATTATTCATACCATCATACAAAGTATGTATTCAACAGTATAGCAAATTAGCTTTAACCTTAAACATACTTGAATATTTTTTGGCTGAGTTGGCATCACAATTTCATCTTCTGAAGACATCATGGTGACTCCGGTGGCCAAAAAAAAAAAATGTTGTTACCATATATAGATAGCATATTTGACGCCCGACTGTTTTTAGTGGTCTAAAATTCCATTTTCATGCTTAATTGAATTGACAGCCCCCAATACCAATGAGAAAGTTCTTAACCCTAACTCCCTACATCCTCCCTGCTTAGCCAGCAACAATTGACATTTGGTTTTAAAGGGCCGAATCAGAGATACAGGTTCACATTATATTCAAATTATACACCATTAGAAACATTTTTGAATGCTCAATATCAGAATAATCCAAGATGTAAATTGACAAATGTACAAGAGTTTGGAAGTTTCGAAGGTTGGTTAATAAACCCTAACATCCCACCCGTAATTTAAAAAGAAACCTTAACTACCACAAACTTGGATGGCCAAACCCCAAACAATAGACAGTGGCATACCCAGAATTGCCAGAGCTGGGAACAGGCGTGTTATCGACAAGGAGACACATTCATTCACAGAACACTCTCTATTAAGTATGATGAACCTTAACATCAGAGGTGCCCCTGACAACACGTTCCACCAGGCAATTTGCAAGGCACTATGGAAAAATAGTTCTAGACATCCCACTGGCAACTCAGCAGAAATTGGGCTTTAAAACTGTCGATGGGTCCGTTGCCCTCCATGAAAAAAAAAAAATGGTGTAGCTATGAAAATCACTTGAGCAATAGCAGCAATGGGTTCTCCTGAGGGGAAAATGTTCCACAGCAACTCGCTAGCAGTGGTTTTCAGCCATTTCCTAAGGGGGGAAGCATCCCACTTAATGCACGCAAATTTGCTTTTTTAGGAATTACTTCCGGGTCGCAAAATTGACCCCGACACCAATGGCAAATTTGGAGCCTGTCTGACATAAAACTTGACGTTTGGGAGAACCGGAAGTACTTTGGAAAAAACATAGTGCACAGTGGGAAATAAAAAAGATGGCAACAGGAACTGCGATACCTGAAAAGTTACAGACAGCTACCCGGCAATGGCAGGCAGTCATTTATGGCAATTTCCTGAGGTTCTAGAAAGCAGCCCGAGTAGCAATCGTTGGTGTATGTGTAAACTTCTTTTTGACAGGGGGGGGGGGGGTGATGAAAATTATGAATGAAACAGCTAGGGCTTGCTGATCAAAACCATTTATACATATGTGCACGTTAAAAATGGGGCAATTTAGAAAATGGACGTTGAAATTTAGAACAAAATGTGTGCAAAAAGCAAAGAAATTTACCAGTTTAAAACTATTATGGTAATAAAAACATGCGGTTATTTGGTCAAAAACATGAACGGGCGTCAACATTGGGATATGATCGTCCATCCCCTCTCATCATAAAATATTGGGGGGATATTATATTACCCATTTCCCTGGGATTTAGGCCTATGGGAGAAATGCACAGCAATGGGTTTCCTGAGGGGAACATGTCCCACCCTAACTCGCCGCCAGCAGGGTCAAATTTGATAAAAACATTATCAGTGGACCGACCCACCAGCAATAATCAGCAAAAAGTACTTGATGCCTGGTTTTTGGCAGGGGACTTAAGGGTAATACAGTACACATGTGGGCCTGTGAAACGTAATCCCTAACTTCCCAAGTATAAGCCTATACTCGGTTAAAGGCCCGACTCAGAGATTTTGAAATATAATTATTGTGTAGTTATAAAAATATTCAACTAGAACTAAAGATTAGTCACTTCATGTGCTTAATTCCAAAGTTTAGAGATGAAGCGGATTTTTCATTTTCATGTGTTACGTATTTTATGCTGACAGTAATAAACATCTATTCATAGGATACTGATAACGAAAATCCGGATCCGGAATTTTATAACAAAGTTGTGTGATAAATAAGAATTGGGCGGGATTTGAGCTAGTTATTTCACACAAGGATCAGTATATGGCCAAGTTGGCCATTATGTATAAGCAAAAAACATGATGTTTGGAAATTGAGGGCACCCTCCTTGGGAAATCTGAGTCGCCTTTAAAGAGTTATTGAAAACCTGAACACGCACTAAGTTAATCATGCCCTCGTGCACTGTTTCGGCGTCCTGGGTACGACAAGACATACCCACAGGGGACTATGTGCTACTGGAACCCAAATACCACAAAATACCCTTATCACAGCGTGGTATTTTGGCATGTTAGAGAGGTGGGCTATAGAAGGTCAAGGTTTCAGATCACTTCGAACATCAGGCTGGCTCTTTGATGACTTTAATCACTCTGATCACACTTTCGAAGAAAAACAAGTAAAACGTGAGAAAGTCCAGGGGTGCCCCATTTGAAAAAAAATCAAAATGGCCACCAAATTGGCAAAAATTTGATTTTTTACCATAACCCTCAAATTATTTGTGGTCAATTTGCTTAAATTTTGGTCGGCATACCATGTTTTGGAGTTAGGAATCATTCTTTGCAACTTTCATCTCACAATAGGCTTTGCGGTAGTGTAATTTACATTCTACCTTCTGGGACATTTGTTTTGGAGCAGGTATTGTAGCGAGTTCAATTTACTGTCTTGATGCGCAGGTTCGGCCAAGTCATATCGAAAATCATGTTTGTTGTAATAGTTACATTTGAAATTAAACAAATAAGAAGCTCTACAACACACCTACACAAAAATGTGCTATGCCATAAACCCTTTACGTATTATTTCGTGAGCTGTTGTGAACATCCCCATCTACTGGGAACAGCAGACCCACTTAACTTGCCATTTTTGATAGTTACAGAGTATGCCAAGGGAATGCGGCAGCAGACTACCAAAGGGAGTTGAAAGGAATGTGACCATGGCCCTGTTCTTTGGAGCTTTACATGGCACTTTCCCTGTCAGAGGTCATTCTCTTCTATACAAATCTCAAAATGCAATGTAGTATGGTAATAATCCAATTCATTGTACTGGGATCCAAACGTTTCTAATCTAGGCATAGGTATATGAAACTAAGGTTGTTGGAATGCCCCGGGTATACCACAAGCCTGGGATCCCGGCTGAGATCACAAGAACTTGTCAAATTAAGTCAAGCTGAAAAAATAGTAATGCTAACATTGTTTTTGCAAGAAAAGAAGACAAATGCTCAAATATTGCATTACTTAAAGAGACATGAGAGATCCAGAACAAGAAGTGCCCCCAATTTTTTTTTAACTCAGGTTTTTTGCATATTGGAATGCTTGCCAATGTATTAGACCCACACATGAAGTGAATAGCGAATTACACCGTCTTTATGTAATAAGATGATGATTTAGTACTTTCTGTCGTGCAAGACAGCAAAATCAAAGCACGGTGTTCAATGGGAACAATTACGATTGCAGGAAGTTCAAAAAGGTTTGCGAGCTTTCTGTTTGTCTGTTTGTCCATATAAACCTTAGAAAACGTTATCGGTAGTGGTCTCATACGATCATAGTGCCCCCAAATTTGAGAGAAATTTGATCCTCAAAAAAAATCTCCTCATGTCACTTTAACGGAGACATGAGGAGAATTTCCAGAAAGAAGAGCAGTGGCGTACAGGCGGGGGGCTGGGGGGAGAGGTTTGCCCCCTCCCGACGACTTTGGCCGGGAAAAAAGTGCAAAAATCATGCTAAATCAGCCGTTTTTTAGCCCTCGGACCCGGGAGGAAATTGGCCTTTTGACCACCCCCGAGGGAAAATTTCCAAGACACTGGGAAATTTGGGCCCCCTCAGAGCGGGGCAGGCCCAGTACGCCACTGGAAAGAAGCGCCCCATTTTTTTTGATACCCGGGTATTTTTGCATATTGGAATGCTTTCCAATGGTATAGATCACACCTAGTGAATAAAGCCAAATACGCATCTTATGTAATAAAAGATGATTTAGTACTTTATGTCGTGCACGACAGAAAAAGTCAAAGCACGGGGTGCTAGGGGACAATTACGAAGTCTTTTCGGCCAAGTTCAAAAACAAGGTTTGTGTTTTCTTTGTTCTTGTTTGTCCATAAACCTTCGTACGTTTCTGGTAGGTGGTCTACAATCGATCCTGTGAAATTGAGAGGAAATTTGTATCCTAAAAAAAATACCTCCTGTCACTTTAAAGGTGCAATTTTCCAATGAAGCGTAATATGGGGAGAGTTTGCTATATTGTGGTTGTCATACAAGATGCCCAAGAGCACATGCCGAACCACAACTTTAGTAATACACTTAAGATTACAACAAAAAAATCCTGAACTAAGTGGTCCGATGTAGCTGAAGCCAATCGTCACTCCTGAGTGATGACCCCCACATTCCTACTACAAAACAGACAGTTCTCCGAATTGTAGAAGGGCAGAATGTAAAGTACACTTACCGTAGGTTTTTGTTTCTTGAAAATGCCAATTTTTGCTTAAAATTGAGCTCTGAGGGCTACGTTCATAAAGTGTGCATCCTAGTGAAAATGGTGATTTTACTATTCAAAAAGTGTGGTTTTTATTATGAACACTTCTTGAAAATTTGACTTACATGGTTTGGGGGGTTTTTAAAACTAGCTTTTTAAGTCATAAAAAGTCCCTCCATTGAAACCTACAAATAAGAAAGGTTGTTGACCCCTGTATATTCCACTGAGTGGTTTGAAATTTGAATAATTGCTCCCATGGGAAAAGGTAAGGTTACACCTCTGATCTTCAGGAAATGCGAAGCAACTAATCTGATGATGGCCCACTGGTTAATATTTAAAACTTTTGATATTGATTTGCATTTTTGGGAAAGTGCCCCTCCAGTTCAATGTAAGCTCTAAAAAGGCCAATATCGAGAAAACAAAAAGTTGTGGAGAGATGGAAGTTGCATAGAATGATTTCTTGCAGGCCAAAAAACATGGATTACTGCCACAAAAATGAAGGGATTAAACAAAACCTATCAAGTTATGGTCAAAAATATGATGTTGGCCATATGGCAGTCACTTGATTGTCCCCTGGGGCACCCTGGTTTTAACACTTTATATTTTTTTTCTTCGAAAATGGGATAGCATCATTAAAGTCATTCCTTCTAGCTGTGTTATAATCAAAGATCTGAAACGTAAGATAACCCAATACGGACCCCTCTATAGCCAATCTTAATTAATGTCTAGGGTTATTATTAACACCTCTAATGCACACAATGGACGAATTTAAATCCTGCCACCATGTTATACGAGATCTCGGATCACTTGAGCACAGGACGTGTTAAGATCTAGACAACTGGCACAGTTTAAAAATAGTGCTGACCTCATGATTTTTTAAATCGAATATTTTTGCAGGGTTGATAAAGCTTTTATTACAAAAGCCCTCACCCGAAATGATTAAGACCAAATCAGTTTCCTTATGGGTAAACAGACGATTTTAATTTAGCGTCGCCGGCGACGTGGCGTTACATTCAACAGACACGAAAATGGCTTTTAACCAAGAACACACACTCTGGATGCAGTTTCTCATTGCTGTGCACACTTTTGTGACCGGCTATAACTTGGGAGTTTAATATCAGTGAGTACAGATGTCAAAAATCTTCATGTAATTATTACACATTGTTTATAAAGTTATGGAAAACTTCAAAGTGGCTACAAATATTTCCTGGATGTCTTTATCCTCATATCAATATCCCATATGTTTTGGGGTATGTGATTTTTATGTGTAAAATAATCTCCTGTTCTTCCAATGGCCTAGGACTAGTTTACTATCAGTGAGAGCAAATTGAAGAAAGAAAGAAGAAATTTCATATTTGGTAAAAAATGTGCCAGTGCCGCTTTTTTAACAACAGAATGAAGCGAAGGAATGGTTGTCTAGGAGTATGTTCTCACCACAATTGTCAATATCGGGATATAACTATGAATGGGAGGTCACTCATGTTGATTTATCAAGTTGACAGTACAAAGATTTTTACCGGGCACCATTGCAAATACACAAGCAAATTTACACTTACTGCTTTAAGTCATTGCACAGTTTGTTTTGTAAATTTTGGTGAAATTCCTGAAATTGAATTGGTGTCCTTGTGAGTTTATTATGGATAATAATAATAATGTGTAATTTAACGTGCGACATATCCATGTAAATGTCACAAGGCGCGGTGCTGGCAGCCATGAAAGGCGTCGGGCCACACAAACAGATTTTAGAAGCCAGGAGAACGGAGAAACCAGGATACGGAAAAGAAACCTGCGGGAACGGAGATAGGATCGAAACCAAATTCACATAAAGCAACCGAGAATGAGCCCCTGACGGGGATCGAACCCCGGGACCTCATTGGTGAAGAAAGGCCGTGGACGATACGCTGTGCTAATACCCGTTTTCCACTGATAGACAGACTAGCTTGCATTCAATGGGAATATTTATAGGGTCTGACGATGGTTTTAATAATAGTACGTTACGGCATTTTTTTTTCTGCAACATTTATTAGGTCTTATTGTAATTTCGCATGCCATGCATCTGTGGATCTTCAATGGTACATGCACAGTGCGTTTTTCTCCTCTATGCCAAACCACAGGCCTACTGGTGAAGCAGAAGGACATTTATGGTCGTATTGGACTATTAATCAGTTCACTGTCATATATTAACACTTATGTGACCAAGAGGGGTGTCTATGGACCCCTCAAAACAGTTGTTTGTTGCTGGCCGTTGTATTCCAAAGGTGGATATGATGCGTTTACAGGAAAATGTAAAACGGGTCCTTTTTTCCAACAGGCGATGTAATTGCGCGTGTACATTGCAGGGTCAAAAATAGCAAAATAATGGAAAAAAGGGTTATGTTTTTCTTAAACTTGAAATTGTTAGGGAATGCAATACTTAATTAAGCAGCTATGTAGATTAAAATCGATCAAAAATTAAAGCAAAGAAATATAAAAGTGTAGCAAAAACTGACAAAACATTTGTTTAAGTAGCAAAAAAACACACAAATAGTCTGGTTAGGGTATGTGTTTAGCGGACTGTGGAAATTAACTTGTTTAGGGGCATTTTTGTAAGTCACGCATCAAATCCACCTTTAATACAAGTGGTTCCCGGGCTAAATTTAAAAAAAACAAGGCGAACTCGGATTACGCGATGCGTAAAATATGTCCAGCCGAAGCCGCGATCAATAACATGACATAATGCAAACACAATTGTAACCAAGTCTACAAAGTCTACAAGTCTACCCGCCCGTCCCCTTCCCCGACACCTCGCCCGCCCACCTCCCCGAAACCCCGCCCGGTAGCCTCCCCGACACCCCACACCTACCATCCAACCCGGACACCCCACCTGAGCCCTTAATTGGCACAAAAGAACTGTAACTCAATTACGATTCACACAAAAGATGTATGGCAGAATGGTCTTTCATATAGCCGAAGGGAAATTTTGTTTTTATAGTTACCGTTTTAGCGATACAGCAATTATTTAATTAGCTCATTTGGCATACCCTGCAGACCCCTACACTTTCAAAAGTGGCAAAGATGATGTGCTCAATGATAGGGCTTTCATTGCAGTGAAAGGATTTTGCGTAATCCGATGTACCGTTTCTAAAATTGAGGGATTACGCCAATTTTGGCATATAATTTACTCATTGCTATGTAATTGTCCGAAACCGCCCCCAACCAAAATTTATCAGGTCGAGAACTCAACCCGCTTCCTTCAACAAGTTACATCATTATATGCCTTACAGAGTCCAGTGACTTGTATACAAGCCTAGGCGGGGGAGAATTTTCATAAATTATGCATTAGATACTCCCCATAAAAAAGGCGTGCTCGGCCACCGCCCCCTCGTTGGAGGGAGAAAAATTATATTAATAATCATAAAAAAAAACTTACAAGAAATAAAATGGGTCAGGGTTGAAACTGCATCCTAAAAGTTAAGATGTATCATTAATAACTAGCTAACAAATTTGTAAGTGCATTATTGCTAATTCTTCGATATTAACGATAGCCTCAGGAAAGCAAATGACCATGATTCTAACGGCTCGGATTCACGATTTCTCTATTTCTATGCTATATGATAATTTGTCTTGATAAAGGACACAGCTAAATTCATCGAGGTTTTTATACCATGATTTTGCCAATTCAAACCGATTTCGTAAGCTTTTATTTAGTACTTTGACAGCTTTGGACGAAGACAAACATTTGTGTGTGATTTTTAGCAAAATAAAAATGTTTTTTTGAAGTTTTTATCTTTTAAAAATATTAATTTAGAGTTGTTATTTTACTCAATAACCTGCAATTTAAAGAGCTCTATCTCATGATGCAGTTCATTGTAATGTTAGGTAGATGGCGCAGTTATCAAGTAATGATATCCCTTTCAGGTTTGTTTCAAAACCAACTTTTTCATGCCTGTACACAGTAAAAGGAAAAACTGCCTTTTCATGATTAAAAAAATTAAGGCCAATCAGCACCAGTCGGGAGCAGCAGGCAGGGTTGGCAATTTCCCGGGAAATTTCCAACCTAGGCGGAATAACGGGGATAATACTGGTAAATACCGGGAAATTACTGGTAAATACCGGGAAATTAATGGTAAAGACGGTAACTAGGGGAAATACCTGGTCGCATACCCGGGAAATAATATAGGATGTAAGTACGATTGAGGACCTCATGGGGGTTAACATCAAATGACTGCATTTCAGTTATTAAATGTTGTGGTGATAATCTGGGGATGTTGAAGGTTAATCAAGTTCAACTCCACTCCACTATATTGAGGGTGACCAACAAACAAGCATAGTATTATTTAGATAATTAGTGAGGCTACCCTCAGGTGTGGGTCTAAACATTAGAACGTCATTTCTGGGAGCTTCATATGCTCTATTACAGAGATCCTACAAGCTTTCCTCAAATCAGTCTTTCAGGGAGCTCACTAAGTTGCAGAGTTCCTGTATTACTTGAAAGGGCATGTTTTTTATAAGACATTGATCCCATTGTTGGGAACCCAGGAGATGTATTAAGCTTCCTCTTATTTTATAAATGAAGGCCTGGGACAATCAATAATCAGGTAGGTGGTTGATCTTATGAAAAAAGACCAGCTGCACTTGGATTAACAAATTGGAAATTCAGAAAGAAGATAGACTTTAAAATAAAAGTGCCATGCATCCAGCCAGTTCTTAACTGGTGCATCTACAAAAAGAGTAACTTGGGAGAAGCATACAATGTGCACTACACTGTGTGCTGGCAAAGTTCATTTCTTTACTGGGCCAATTTAGTGAATAGTTTCTCTGTGGCATGTAACACTTATATTTTGTAGTTAATTGATTGTATTAAATAAAGGAGAGAGAGAAATGATGGATTAAATTGAAATGTGCAAGAAGATCAACAAACTTGATCCAATAGCCATCAGGCCTTGTCTTGAAAAATTGCTGGCGAGTGACAAATCACTCTCCTCGAAACTTGTCAGGTGAGCTGTAGGGGAGTGATTTTAATCACTTGTATTATTAATATTACACCAAATTTAGGCAAGTGATAAAAGTTTATTATTACACAAAGTAGGCAAGTGTGCTTGATTAATAAAAAGCTCCTGTTCATTTTAGGTGAGTATGGCGAGGGAGCGCTCCGCTCTCATCAAAGACAGGGCCTGAATAGAGAGTTAGTGATAAAATGAAACACCCTTCAACCCCCTCCCTGGGTCTTTTATTGCATGAAGTGCTTATTGCGTATATATGAGAATAACCAAATCGAAATATGAAAAATTTAGAAAACGTTCTAGAGAAGACCGATGCATCGTAGAAAGTTAAACCTACCTTTTACTCGGTATTTTGGAGTTATCTTGTCTGAAAATTTGCCAAATTTGCGAAAATTGAACATTGAGATAATCCGTGTTTTAGTAAAAAAACGTGACTTTTCACGCTATCGCTGTCTCAATAACTGTACTTTGAATTTCAAAATTGAAGTATGGGTGCAAAGTATGAAAATACATCTTTATGCCACTATGAATCAAACCTCTTTTGTTTCTAAATTAAAATCAGAATAAATTGAAATTTCATCTGGTCAAATTAGCGCTTTGTTTAATACATTTTCCAAGGATTATTTTGTTTTCCAAGATGTGCGCTGAGATATAAAAGTAACATGTAAAACACGCGCACGTTCATTACCCGACAAAAATTCACCATGCGACACACGCTACGCCTTGCGCCTGATCGGAGTGAAATTGTGCTTAAATTCCCGCAGTTTAGACCATGTGGTTTTTTATTGTGACTCGAAGATGGTCAAATAGCGGTTTTTTTAAATCAGCAAAAAAAAAAAAAATACAGCTCAGAATTGTCTGCAGTGGCCCCGATAACCTTTATTCGGTAACGATTTTTTAGAACACAGGTTGATGTTAAAATGAGTACCAAAAATCAGAAAATTTGTGTAAAAACAAAGCACGCCCTTTAAATTGGGTAAAGATTTAAATCAGAAGAATAACTCCTGTTAGGTTTGCTGTGTCATCTTAAAGATAATCTGAGCTATGCAACAGAGGGCCCGAAAGTGAGTTTCTACAAAACAATCGGCGTATGTGATTAAGCGTAATTTTGTCACGTGGATGAACACTCGATGTCCAAATCTTTGATTTTCGACCAAAAGTCAGGTTTTCGGTCGATAGTTTTCAATTGATTAACACAAATTTAGTTGCAGACACCCCCACCCCCATCCCGCCACAGCGAAGGAGGGGACAACCATCACCCGCCACTAATACATTGGACCCCTAGTCCAAAAAGCCTGGATCCGCCACTGGGTGTTGCCTCACCGTAAGAATTGCAGCCTAAAGGAATACAAAAACGGCATGATAATTAATCATGGACGGGTACCAGAATACAGTCAAATTTATCCCCCCCCCCAGGTCGATTTAGGAAATTACGTGACATGCACAATTAGACAATTTTCCTTGAAAATAGGCTGAATGCAAAAAAAAATTTACATGCACAGACAAAATTTACATGTACATGGCAATGTTACAGCATTTGTGCATGTAAAAACCCATCAAAGCGAACACCTGCCCCCCCCCCCCCACACCCCACCCCCAGAAAAAATCCCTTAGACTCACACGGACACAACTGAGATGAGATGGGCCGGAATCATTGACATCGACCTTATGGCAATGTGTGGGGAGAGAATTTGGGAAGGGAAAGAATTTTGTATCGTGCCATACACCCCATGAATTCGGCAGCTCAACGGAATAAACTGCACGTGGAAGGATTTGCAAGATCATGTGGCAGAATGCATGAATGAGAATACTGAATTCATCCCGAATTGGGTATTGTGACCGGGATTGTGCCACCATCATAGTATGAATTTGGCAGCCTCAACGGAATAAACTGCATCATGTTGAAGGATGTGGTGCAGAATTAACCCGTGCCATCCCAACAGATTAACCGAAATGCACAGCCGCACAAAACTAAACTTCAAAAACAACCTCAGTAGTAAGCAGCCTGCTCGCAGAAGTGGCCCGTCTTGGACTGGTCTTGGATGCCCAGCGTATACGCCGAATCGCACGGCCACTCTACCTGAATACCGTGCTGTACTTAGTGGTCATGTGAGTCTTGATTTAGTCACGTGAATCTTGATGGACGAAATTTGGTCGTTTCTTGATGAAATACATTAGCATCTGACCGTGTCCGTTGTTTGGATTGAAAAATAATTTGAGCTTATTTTGTGTAATTGCCTGCCAAAACTCTAATTCTTGACGAATGAGATCCACACAATATTGATTGGTTTGTGCAAGTCTTTATAAAGTTTCTCAACTGTTGGACATGAAAATAAGGATTTGACGACATTTACGCGTTTCTTTGATGGTATTTTACAAAACCCTTGAAATCTTTTCCGCTTTAGCAACCATAGATATAAGAGTTTAAGATACGACTAAGTCATAGACAAAACTCCCACATAAGTCATAGGACAAACCCCACATTACATAAACTGATAAATGCGTTGCGTCTTGGCAACTTGCTTGTATACTGAAAATTAAGGTCACATTCTCAACGTTATGAAAGTAAAACCTATGTATTCAACACAAAAATTCAATAACAATATCAGTTATTCATTCTGTCCTAAATTTTGGGTTAAGATAATCTTGCGTGCTCGTCCAAAAGGATGATGATGAGTAGCTCTAATCCAATGCTTATTTGGATAATACGAAGAGTTTGTGACTTCGCACGAGAGTTAAAGTGCCAAATTAAACGAGAAGGATTAAAATGTATTATAAATATGTAACGTTGGACACCAAATTCTGTGTAGTGCCTGCCTCCACCGAAATTAATTAGTAGAATTTAATTTTGTTGCCAGCAGGGATGACCTTCTTTGGTACTTTTTACAAAAACTGTTTACCTAACCTCATAACAGTAACCTTTTGGAGAATTTTTGGCAAATCACAGATGACGTCATTATTTGTTATCCTTTGACGTGGTGTACAAATCTCACGATGGCCCCTCATCAAGTCGCGATTGGCCCCCCTTGCCGAATAATGAACTTCATTTGGCGGAGGCTATCATTTTGATACGTGGCGCACTCTAAGACTACGGACAAGACCATTGGCTTGTACAGATTGTCATTTGGCGCACACTGTTAGTGCAACGTACTCTTGGAAACAGGACGGCTATCTTATGTTGCCGTTTTATATGCTCTTACTGTTATTAATGTACGGCTACCACTTGCCAATGAAAATATATTATATAAACTTTTCACATTAGGCCTAAAGGCACTTACTTTTCTTTAGATCAGGCCAGTCTGGGCCCTGTATGCGATGGTCTTCATACTCGACCCCAGCTTGCGCAAACAGCAAGCGGGTAAACTCTGCTCTCCCCCTTAAATTGAAGTACATCAGCTTGTATTTAGGCATGATGATTCGGTTAGCTTGTTTTAATGCGAATGAGCAAAGCTGACAAGAGTTGATCATAACTGCAATGCAGTCAATCGTGCTTCAAGGTCCAACCCTTTGTTAAATTCAATTATACACACACCCCCGAGTAATATTGACAAAACAACTTATTATTATAATCATGTTTAACGGTGGTTTACGATTTTCCGTGGCTTGTTTTACACTAAATGAGATATTACGGATACACCATAAGCTTCAATTATTAAACCATAGGAAGTAGATAGAGCAAATTATTAATTTTCACATAACACAATCGGAACATTTTCAAAAATTGACCCCTGTAAAAACGCTGCCCAATTTTAAATAATCAGAAAGATGTTAGCGGATTTTAGATATGATGTCCTATACGACATATTCCGATTTCAACGAACAGCAATCTTCACTCAAACATGTTCTTTACTACCCTTCTACAATCTTGGACAAGCTTAATGAAACGCCCCTTTAAATATTTTAATTAGTTTTAATTAGGTTATTCAGGAGATTTTGAAATTTTAACGTTTTTTGGTTGGGAGGCTTGAAACTTTTCTCAACCCTTCCCATCACCATCCGAATAGGCGAACAAGTTACAGTATTTCATAATTCGACCTTGAAGGTTGGGGGCGATTCTTCAGTAAGGTTTCAAAATTTCAACAATTTTACCCAAGATTGTAGCCATGTAATGGAATAATCAATTATATCGTCACTGATTCTGCAAAGAGGCGAATAGCAAAATTCACCTTTTCGACTGAAGTTCTCGAAAATTTTATATTATGAAAAGATTGACATACATTAGGAAATTATTTTAAGTGGACACTGCAGACGCTTAAACATACTTCATTTGTGACTAGGTTTTAACATTCAAGCTTTTTTTCTTTCCAAATTCAGGTACAAAGCGATTCGCCTCTTTGCGAAAATAAATTGTACAACACTTCTTGGTACCGGGGGCTCTTTCAACAGTAGTGTGGTTATTAGCAAATTTTCGGGGTCGTTTTTTCATAGGGATATTAGAATATTTCTTAACATACAATATATAAATCTCAAGGTAGACAACATTACTCAATCGCGTGAATATTACTTGTTATTTTCTTTCCCCTTTTTGGCAACCCGGTGAGAAAGTAAATATAATACACCGGTAGCCATTATAGTCCGGGCTTCCATAGGCAACAACGGAATAAAGCGTGAAACTAATGTTGCGTGAAGAGTCAACTGAATCGAGTGCCCTATTCCTTGCGTTGTAGATGGGCTATTAGTCCGGTGGACAATTTTAATTAAAAAACAAACTACAGGGCCATTATTCGGTCACGTTTGTGACCTAAAACTGCATGGTAAATTTTTACTTTCAACCCAATGCTGTTTTGTCAAATAAAGTTTGGTCACGTGTGTGACCTTCTGATGATCACACGTGACCGAACTTTTTCCCCCATGATAAAATAACCAATCCAAGATAAAGTGGAAACATTATTTTTGGTTAGGTTTGGACTCAAGGTTGACTTAATAATGGCCCTACACCGGAATGGCACATTGTGATAAAAAATAGTGTTGTCGAATCAAAACTGGCGTAGCAATTCAACGTCAACTTAAAATTAAAAAAAATAAACTTGATTGATTTCCAAGAAGTTTTTCTTTATTCCAAAAATTCTCTTTAACAGAGATATCCTTTTTTCGTGGTGCGTCAGTCAGGCACAGTGCCAACATTTGAAATGTGTACACACTTTTTCAGTTTGTAAATTTGTACAGTTTGTAAGTAAATTTAAAATACTTCAAAAAAACGGTATTAACAATATAGTAATAAAGTCTATAAGGAAATTAAGATTTTCAGGTTTTCAGAAATCAGGTTTATCAAATCCACACTGTTCCAAACTTCAATACAACTAGTTTATTAGAAAACTTTTTTTTAAAACTGAGTGTGTCAGAAAAACCTGGTATCAGAAGATCTTCTCTGTTTGGCTCAAAAACACCTAGCTTATCTGTAATCTAATTATAAGGAAGGTTCCTCGTATCAAATCCAATGGTAAACATACCCTGAGCGACCGTATTCGTGCTACTGACGTAAGCACTTGCTTCAGGCTCATTACCAATTTCCGGTCAGTCTTTTGGACTTGGCCGTCAACATCTACCACTGGTGGTCAAAACAAATCAGCTATCACAGATCTGTTAAGGTCACTCATTTTATAGTCTGAGAGAGGCACCATAAAGACGTGAGCAAGATAGACTGAAAGACACACAAAGAATCAATCTGGAACAGACAGCAGGTCAACAACTATAATAGAGACAGGGGAAACTCCATTCTAACAAATATCTATGACCCAACTCCGATGAGAAGAACGCCATCTACGGCCAAGTCATTAGCCTAAGAAGTGCGACTAGTAGCACGAACTGTCGCTCAGGTATGTTTTTACATTGGAGATTTATACGAGAAACGTCCTTATTATTATATTATGGACATCCTGATGAATCTTTTCAAAGACATTATCTGTAATCTCTTGATGGCTCTCAAGAATTTGTGTCTGCGTGAAACAGACTTGAACGAGTATGATGTTGACATTAAGTTCCACCAATATGGTAAAATTATGGCAATTATGTATTTTTAAGTTGAAAATGTAGTTTGTGTTAGCTGACTCGGAACTTCAGTACTGGGAGCCGGAGGACATGATCAAAGTTGTACTTTGTGCCTCGAATCAGAGACATAAGGGGTTCCCCAAAATAATTTTCCTTCTTAAATTTTCAAAGACATGTCATGCATAACTTCACGTAGAACTGGATGTTAGAAAATTGTGTAAAGTTTTTAAATACGAAAACAGTTTGCTCTGCCACCAAAGTTTGTTATTTAAAAAAAAACACTTTGATGTAAAATTGATTAGGGTCCGATCCAAAAGGTGAACACTCTACAACAAACCCCCCAAGACGAAGGGATCTTGACCCTGCAATGTCACGGTCGGCGATGGTCCAAAGTTCGGATACCTGATCAAATACATTGTCAAAAACAGTGATTAGAAATTAACACTTTCCTTTTAACACTGACCACGTTTCTAACATTTTAAATCTATGTTTTAATATCTAAACACCTTATATCTCAACCTTGTTCAAATCGAACATTTTTGGAATATGACATGTCTTGACATTTGACGCAAGTGTTTAGAGAATTTTGAACCATGTTTAATTCCTAATACTATTTTGCAACCACGTTTCTAACACTGTTTTTGCAGTGTAGGTTACAAATAGCTGCTCCGTCCTCATCTGTTTTTAAATGTAGATTCGCTTCTTTGCAACATCTCTTTTCCCGTTTGGGTGTGATTCGCCCAAAACATAAACTAATAAAACATCGAAGGTTGTTTCACGTAATTATTCTGTATCTGAAAAAGCTTGTGATGTACAATCGTAATATGGAAACATCTCAATTTCCCCATAAATGTCGATTCGCCCTTTGTGGAATCACTGACGATATTGACTTTTAACAGAGAAATTAGTTGGCGTAGTTTCTATATTTGAATTTTGAAGTCAAATCACTAGTGTTTAGATTAAACATAGGATTCTTGCACGTCACGACCCTGCTGAAATACGGATTAACACAGTCAGTTAACACATACAAACGCAGAAAGTAGTTTATTTGTGTTCTTTTCTTTTTAAATTATTCACTCCATGATAAATCGCCATAATTTAAAAATCAGTGTCATTGCATTCCCTTCCACAGCAAGAGGGTAGGCAACATCGCATTAGCTCTAGTGTAGCATAAGACTCTATGATTTGTCTTACAATATTCTGGACTGTTCAGTTTATAGTACTTTTAAAAACACACATTACAAACAAAAAAACTGCTGTTTCAAATCGCTACAAATGGAGTACCTGTGTAGAAGGAGATAACATTCAGAATAAAGCTTGAAACTAATGTTGCGGTCGGTTGAAGATTCATACTTAATTCGAGTGCCCTATTCTTCATCTTGCAGGTGACTATGGTCCGGAGGACTATATCTCATTGCTGCATGCACTTTGTTAAACACAGCAATTTTGTTTACACATCATGATATGAGAATACCATGTGTTTACATTGCAATATTCCAATGTGACCTAGCTCTGTGTGGAACTGCCAACCCAGATATGGATATTTATTAGGTGCTGCTCCATGAAGCAGTCAGCAATTTTTCTTTTTTTTTTTTTTTTTTTTTTTTTTTAATTTTTCTTTTTTTATAATATTAATATAAAGACAGTTAACAGCAATGTTGTAACCTGTTAGGGCCTGGTATCTTGAAATGGTCGGCCTCCTGACTGTTACACATGGGCAATTGTATCTGATTAGCGTTGTAACTAGGCGCCCATAACGATGGCAGCAGGATGGCCCCAGTCAACATAAAATGGAAAGTGACGTAGGATGTTAACTGGTCTATAACATTATAGACATGGCGAGAAAATAAAAATAGATTTACACACAAATACCAAATCAAATAAAAGGTGCTTTAGTATGAGGTCCAATAACAACTCCACACAGACCGCACGATTGTAACCGCAATGGTCACGGTTCAAACGAGGGTGAAAGCAAAGCGAAAATTACGCAACTCCAATGTGCTGCTTTGCTAGTCGTATTAACAATAAGGCTGACTGATTTCCCGGAGAGAGGCCGCCCTCATTTTAAAACAAATGGTGTTTTTGCATGTACATAATGTTTGTCCATATACTAATCAATGTGTTAAAAACTAGCTCATTCGGACGCCGTTCCCCATAGAAAATCACACTTTGTTATAAGGTTACTGCGTCAAAACGAAAAATCAAACTTTGGAATTGCGCATTTTAGGTTACTATCTTTAGTTTTAGTTGACTATTTTTTCATTATTGTACCAAAATATTTTATTTTGAAATCTCTGAGTTCAGCCTTTAGTTGAAAGGGGGTTTCCTTAGGGGCCCCGCAAACCACATTTTAACAGTTTTTACACTACGATTTACTTTTTCCGACTCATATTGTTTGTATTTGTGTAACTTTTGATACCGCTCTTTTAATGAAAAATTATTAAAATCCATCGCCCCGGTTATTAGATAATTAGGTTTGGGCCCTAGGAACCCCTCCCCTCAGGGTCCACAACGGGAGTGTCAGTAAAATATTAATTACTTAAGTACTTAACAATATTTTTTCCTGTTACCTATAAAATTCAGTTGAGCGCCTTTTATAGGCTGATATGATCACATTGGTTTTTCATAGCTCCATCACGCCCACTGTACAATGGGTAAAGTTACACGGCAGCAATGCCCGCCTAACAAAAATATGAGCATATCAAAAGAAATACATCATTTGTGTTCGTATAGGTAGATTCCTACCTTTAAGAAACACATATCAACACAGTTTCATTGCATAATATATTTTGGTTTCTTTGTGGATCGAATTTTTGTTTGCCCCAGTTGTTAGTGTCCTACACCGCTGCATGTGTGGGTATCAATTCGTTCAAAAATCATTTGGAAGGGGGTTTTCCAATAGGGTGTTCCATGGACTCCCTTGTCCACCAACGAATCGGAGAATGTGTCCACTTAAGTGTTAACACTTTGATCAAAGGGTGGCAATAGATAGACCTACTCCATGGTAGGTTTTTCTGAACACGTCCATTCGTGACCAGGTTTTTCATCTCCCGTTAGTGCCCAAGGGGAGGGCGGGTCCATGGAAACCGTACGGAAACCACTTTCACAAGCAACGCCCTTACACCATGCAAAAATACAAGTTTGGAAATTCCGGAGGGCGCAACCGTCGTTTTAATATGGCTTCCCAAATGACCTGCGGACATGGTTCATTTGCAATGCCAGTTCAAAGGCCATTGGGCTCTATGTAATGATCTATAGAAAGTCTTCTACTATTCTACTATTACACTCATAATCTACATTGCTGTTTCGGTCGTTTGGCAACCCATTCAGCAATCTTGGGCTCCTTTCCTACTTTTTCTTTGAGTGCTGTCAGTTTTGGGAATTCCTTCAGGGGATCATAGATACAACTTTGAGGAGTCAGAAGAGCAAAGAATGCTTTGAGTCTGCCACCGTGACCTGAGTAAAAATTAAAATAAGAAATAATTATTAACCCAAAACATACACAAATTTAAATAGATTTACAACAGGGTGGGATTGCCGAGGGATCAACTCGATGTGTTACTGGTGTTAGCATCATAATCCTATGGGTACTGAATTAAAAACACTACGGAGTGGTTTTGTTTTATATAAAATCGTTCTGTTTTACCAATAAGGGCGATTGCATGTGGGCTAATTTAAAGGCTGCCATCGAGAGATTTGAGGCATACATGTAATGGTGTCAGCTGTATGTATTGCTTTCAATTTAGATTAGACACTCAATAGATTCTTACTTTGTATTTTGGTTTACAGAAGTCTTAAAATGGAAATGGTGATTTTATATGTTTATATTTCAATATAAAACATAGCGAATCCTCTGTGCTCCTATAGGAACTAAGAAATTTCACTATTTTGCACAAAGGAACATAATTATCAGCTTAAACCTTTCAGATGGGGATTATGAATTAGAAATCTTTCACCAGTGCCAAAAATCAGAATTTCACATTTTTAGGGAAAACCTGTTATTTGATAATCTCTAGGTGCCACTTTTAATTATATAGGTGGGGAATATATATATTGGGTAGTTTATAACAATTATGGCACGACGTTAGGGCGGAACATAAATTTCGCCTAACGTCTTATTTATTGGCCTGAAAGAGGAAGAAGAAATGCAATAAAAACAAATTTCACTTACAGAGCTGTTCCAAAAAACACGTTCTTTCCTTAGCTTTGATCATGTTCTCCAGATGCGTCAACTTTGGTTTCACCTTTCCGTAAATATTCCATCTCTCATTTCGGCCTGCATATCGATGAAAAATAATAAATGTTTTTTTTGAAAACAATAACCATACGGTACCGTGCTTGATGCTAAAAATTAAATGGCTGAAAATGCAGTCTTACGCTGTCAGTCATATTAATATTGAAAAAAAACTATTGCAAAAGGTCAGATACTTTAAATTGGATGCGCCTGTAGCCCATGCGTCATAGGATGTTGACAGGGCATAATATTATCATGAACAATCTATGGTGAAACTGATTTGAATCTAATTACAAACAAAACAAAACAAAAACCCTTTTAAACAAATATTTACCCCAATTCAATTTTTGAATGAAGATAGCGCAAATCACGATCTTATGATGACCATAACAGCAAACCCATTGCTGATGCTAAACGTAACCTTTTTTACTGACAAACGCATTTGTTGTTGTACTAAGGACATAATATTGAATCCTTCTTGAAGAGCTTTCTTGAAGAGCTTTACCGAGCGCTAACTCAAATGCTGGTCTTGCCAATGATTTCCTTACTTTCTTTGTTGATAAGGTTGAAAAACCTATTACAATATGACTGTCAGTGCTAAATCTCTTCAGGCAGATAGGGATTGCAAATGATATATACAAGATTTTAAAGCACTGTCTGGCTCTGAAGTTGCTAAAATAATTCCCAAATGTTCAACAAGGCCTGCACTATGGCTGGCTCGTTAGAACATGAAATACAGACGATCGCAAAATAAAACTATACTGAAAATTCCAATTGATATCCCCCCCAATTGATCTGAAGTTTCAAAATCGGTATTAACTTTCAACCTGGTTGCCATGGTAAACATGCCTGTGAATGGCTACATTTTCGAACAAACGTAAAAGAAACACCGTTTGACGTAATTAATGGGGTTTGGGAAGAAGGTCTCTGTGACATTTCAGAGATAACTATGTTCTCGGATTTTAGAATTGGTTGCCATGGCAACAGGGAGCCAGCCAATAAGATTGTTTTCATGGAAAAAAAAAATCAAACATAACAATCTTTTAAAAAATACCCTTAAGACTATATATTTGTTTGAACCCTGTCTACTGAGACATTTTTGGTAACAAAACTCCCGAAGGGGGTTACCACCCACCTGTGATTTTCGTACTTCACACCACGATTCCGATAAATTTGGTACCAAAAGATAGCTTAGAGTTTATTCTTTTCCATTGCGTACCAAAATAGTAATAAACACCCCATTATGACGTCACCATGACGTCATATGTCGGAGGAAGGAAAGTACGAAAAACTGAATATAGGGTGGAAAATGATATATTTTTTTCCCGCAATTTAGCGACCCTCAAACAACTTATTTAGCCTCTAAAATTGCTGTATGTCATTATAAATAAAACTAGTCATTTCCCATCAAGTAGAGTCAAAAACCGCATGAAAATTTGATTTTCCTAACCTTTTTGGCGAAAAATTGATTTTTTCACTGTGTGTGTCTATGGAAATGGCAGGTTTGCTGACATGCAAATTTTATGACGTCATTGTGACGTAATGCTAGGCATGTTGGAACTCATTTTGGTATCAATGGAAAAAGGAGGACCATAGCTATCTATTGGTACCAAAATCAAGTGTCTGTGATGTTCCTGTGTTGTGTTAGGCATGTTGGTACTTCTCTTCCGAAGGGGGGGGGTGGTTACCACCCCCCCCCCATCCATCACTTTGGGATCACCCTGTATCTTACCTATACCCCGGTGGATGTTTGTTTTTGGATTAAAAGGAGCGGAACATGTCAATTGACAATTACATTAAATAATTTGGCACCAAAAAAGGGGGTTTTAGCAAGCCGGGGAAAAAACCTGAAGGGGGGTGGTAACCACCCCCCCCCCCCTTCGGTAGACGAGGGTTAAAGATATTGTTAATATCACTGGTTGAAAAAAAAATACTACAATGTAAAAGTATACGACGAAATGCTTTATTGCCAATTTTTGATAAGCTTTATCTTTGGGAACTAGAGTTGGATTTTAGTCAAATAACAATTATTTGAAAGCCAAGACGTTACCGTTTGACTATCCTAGCTTTACAAACATATGCAAATCCCAGTCGTTTCGGCAGAACTTCAATACTGAGGTTATGGTACCAAGTTATATTCATTGCAACGTGAACACCTTTAAAATGGGCAATATGATCAAATTCAATTATGAGATATGTTACCTTCTTGGCTTCGTCCTTTTCCCTAAGACAGGTAACACATCCTGTCCAATATCTGCTAGAGTCTCCAAGACAGCGTCACATTGTGCCTGCTCAAGACTGGTGCTACCGGCCAAACCTGGAAAATATTATTTGGTGTTAAAAAATAGGCATTTTCTTATAACCAATTGACATCAATTAAAGAGAGCAGAACATTTAAATGACTTGGAGAAATACAGAGATGCGTTATGTATATCTTTTATGTGACTTGGTTCATAATATCCGGCTGGCTAGTCCATTCCCCAGTCATTTCATAGCATATAAAATACGGCAGGGGTCTTGCCGAAAAATAAAAATAGGTAAATTCCACATGCTGTGGTACTAAAAATGAAATTCCAATCAGATTGCTTTTATAATGTTTAAATATATTTGAAGGTATATACATTATTAAAAAAAACAAGAAAGCAGTGGACATTTTGAATCTTAAGACTGTTATTTGGACTAAGGTGTATTTTAATTTCTAGACGATAGCGGCCAAGCCTGTTCAGCAAATCACCCGAAATGTGAATTATAGCAATACAGACTGCAAACCATAAACCGATTTAGGCGTGGTTGTTCATATGACCCATGCGACCTCTTCATCGACCGGTTCTTATATATCCCTCCCGTCCAGAGAGGAAAATGACTAGCAACCTGACGATCACCGCAAAAAAGGGAGGTAGCGGCATTTGTGTTGTTAGATCTATTAGGACTTTCCCCGTAAACACAAGGCAGGGGTCTGCCTCGTTATTTTTGAAAAGTGGCGAAAAATGGCATTTAGGGATTTAAAGGATATAAAATTGAAAAAAGTAACTTGCAGTGGAGTTGATTCTCCAAATGTAACGGTTTTGAAATATGAAAATATTGCTTGATAACATTTAGGACTTTTTTGTCAAGATTATGGTTTTACGTGTTAAAACCAATGACGCGACGACGTTCAATTTCGGATTTCTTGATCGCCAGTGGTGCATTCATAACTCGATATGTGGTATGCTTTGTTAATGAAACAGTTTCCGTAGTAGGACTTTTTTACTAAAATTGATTTTCTTGCTGTTTTGGGCCACTCTGTTAGAAAATGATGGGCTTCCAAATGTTCTGACTGCTTTCCCCTTCCTCAAAGGGGAAGGTTAGTCCAGGGAAAAAATGAAACTGTGTTTTAATGTGTACGTGTTTTTCTCCGTATTGGGATCGGGGAAAAATATACATATTTGACTAGTTGCCAACCATTAGTTAACCGGTATAGCTCGTAATGGTTCAAGGTCATCCCGTGGTGCAATTTACCAGATGCTCATATTTTGTTGAAACTGGTGACAAGTTGCTCGTACTGTCTCAAAGGATCCAAAATGTAGTATTTTACAGTGTGATGAGGCATTTATTGATTTTTCTGTTTATCCTATAACTCCAAAACTTTAGGTTGCAGATAGTGAAAACTATATGCTTTTCTGGAATCCTTATGGTTAGACAAATAACCTGGTATAGTTTTCAACATGACTGGATTAATGGAAAAATTTGACCCCTTGTAATCTTTGTCTAGACCCCTCCTTAAGGCACCATTTGCGACACTTAAGAAATCACATTTCAGCGGTCCCTGTCAGGTCACTCAAACCTTTTGTACTCGAGATGTGTCACAATGTCTGCTAGCTCCCGCGCTACTACACTTATTACAAGACGGGTGCCTTAAAGCATGTTATCAACATGGCACTGGGGCTATGCCATTCTACTTCCACAGTGGGCATAGGAAACATGTTCAATTTCTAAAATTGCAAAGTTGAGCTAGATCAATAACAATAGCAAAGTAAAGATCAAGAAAAAGGTAAAGATGTTATTCTAACTGTTCGTGTTTATTGAACCGTTGAAGATTTCTAACTTTAAAGTTAACTTTAATCTATTACATTTCGAAGTTGTGATTGAACAAATATGATAAAAAAAAATGAACGAACATATACTGATAACTATTTGCTACCAAAAACATCCTGAGCAATGCCTGTCAAGGATAGATTAAACGAGGAACAAAATTGGTAAGTAAACTTGTTTTAATATTACAATTTACTTCGTGAACATGTATGAAGTGTAATAACACAGAATATAGCATGGTAAAATTCAGTGAAAGGTAAACTATTTAACACTCCGTAACATTAACATCTCCCAACCTGAACCCGAGTCAGTACCTCGGGATAAATAGTTTGTAATATTTCCTTTGAAACCATGTTTGTTTGTATGCCATGGAAGTTATACGCCCTTTTATACGCCCAAAACATGTCCTGAACCTACCTAATTCCCGAGCAACATATCGAGCGATTGCTGACTCTGGGGCAATTTCACTCCATCAATTTCAAGGACTGGTAGTGTTCCAGTTGGCATAGCTGCAAAGAAATATACACAATATTTTCAGATTATGTCCTGTAAATTTAAAAGATTTTACCAGTGGATTAACCCTCGTCTATACCAAAGGTGTGAGGGTGGTAATAACTGCACCTTCTAGATTTATTTCGCCCTACTAATAAACCCCCTTTTTCTGGTGCCAAATGATTTAAATGGGGGTGGCCCTATTTAAGGATATGAAATTTTCACCTTAATAGATTGGCCTTCACTCCAAAACCACATCTCTAAAGTTTCGCGCCGATATTTCAATCCGTTTTGATGCGAGAGTTAAAAACGTGATTTTGTAAGCCCCACAGAGTACTGTGTAAAATTAATTTTGGTCGACCAAAATTAGGCACATTTTCGCTCATAACTTCCAAACGAAACATCCTTTGGCTCTAAGATTTCACATGGTAAATGAGAAAAATAGCAGCTTTCTTCTGATACCAAAATAGTGACCACTTCCGGTAAAATCTGGGGCTTCTGGGAACGAGGCTATTAGCGATCGGGCCATGGACCTTTAATTGTCAATTGGCATAGGGTGATCCCAAAGTGCCGGCCACCAACACCCCTTGAACTTAAATCGACCTCTACATGACCTTTGATATTTTGGATCACACTGAAACCCTGATGAAAAAACTTCAGTATATCCTCCCATACCTTCATGCCAAACACCAGCCCCATGTGTCAATGCCAGGCCGGACAGACAGACAGACAGACAGACACATCTATTTTTAGTAGTATAGATTATGAAATATATCATAAAAAATACTGTTATCATTATTTTAATAAATATATTATAAATATATATAAATATGATAATAAATATTTTATAAATATTATAATAAATAATGTGTAGTTTGGACTTTAGTATCTGGACTGCTTATTACATATATACTATTAGGCATATGTACACAGCGTTAAAGCGTTGGATCGATTGTTCAACCACAGAGCATGGGAATATGACGAAGCGTTTTTGGGTATTTGTCTGCAGTGACACGCTTTTACCTAATTAAGGATGGATGACTATGCACTTTCCTGTATATGCTATCGCCCACTGCAGTTGTGTATTTGTAATTTAAGGGTGCACCGTAAAATTGCATTGTTGGTACCAATTACAATGTGAACAGAGGGAAGATATTGGCATTTGCTTGTTTTGTTCTATTAAAAGAGGCGCATTTGGCGATTAGCACCCTACTTATTGTACTTGCAGAGTATAGAGGTTGTGCCTGTTTTCATCGATTGGCTAGGAACAAAAGAATCGAACAGGTGTCATGTACCGTAATGCAGTCCATTCAATTTAATGTTGCGTGCAACCTTGGGAATAACTTTGTTTTTGTATACCAATATGGTGCAATAACAGCGGTTTCTGATTTGATCCTGTTGAACAAAGTTCAGTATTACGGTTGATGACGACACAGGCACAACCTCTATAGTTCAGCTTATTTGGATTGTGCGCTTCCCCGGGAGCCTTAGACCCTATGTTGTATATCTTTTCTGTTAGAAAATTTCGCAATACTAAATAACCGATAGAAGTTATTTATGAAACGTTTAACGATATCAAAATGTTTACCCTCGTCTACAGAAGTTTGGTGTTTACCACGCCTTTCAGGTTTTCCCCCTTGCTAGTTGCTTCACCCCTTTTGGTGCCAAATTATTTAATGTAATGTCAATTAACATTTTACGCTCCTTGCAAAAATAAACATCCACCGGGGTATAGGAAAGATACGAGAAAAAAAAAAAAAAAAAAAAAAAAAAAAAAAAAAAAAAAAAAAAAAAAAAAAAAAAAAAAAAAAAAAAAAAAAAAAAAAAAAAAAAAAAAAAAAAAAAAAAAAAAAAAAAAAAAAAAAAAAAAAAAAAAAATATCTTGATACCAACGGAAAGACAAAATTCCAAGCTCCCTGTTGTATCAAATTTATAGGAAACGGATGTTCAGTAACGAAAATCATAGGGGTTGGCAACCACCCCCCCCCCCCTCCTCAGGTAGACGAGGTCAAAGGGACATAATGGCATGAAAAAAAAATTGACATAATGAAAAGGACCCTCACTGAAATCACTTCCACGAGTTTGAAAACAATTTGGATGTTTACATTCTGTAAAAACAGGAAGAGTGCTGACATTACTGCCATCATTTACCAAACTTGAAAAGCATGTTGTCGTCAGCTCACGGACCATTTCTATTGTAAAATGTGCTAATCCCGGCTAATCCATCTTTCACTTGCCAGATCAATATCTTACAACAAGCCTAAAGTACAATGCCTGAATCCCGGTCTGAATGCTTTTGAATTGTGTCGCAAAACATGTTAGATACACTGTAAATTCTGTCAGGGATGTGAACACCTTGCTTTTCTGTTCCAGAAATTGCCACAAACTGCCACCTCCCCCTGGAACTCTTCCTGTTTTTACTGTTTTTACAGAATGTAAACATCCAAATTGTTTTCAAACTCGTGGAAGTGATTTCAGTAAGGGTCCTTTTCATTATGTCATTTTTTTCATACCACTATGTCCCTTTAAGTGAACCGTTCTTTGCGAACACGATGGACTATCACCGCCGCGGTGGCGCGTCCATATGCCATAATAACATCATTTATAAGGCCTAAATATGCTACTTATTTTTCTTTTTAGCTAATGCCCGTCTGGGACTAATGCGGATGGTCTTCATACTCGATCCCAGCTTGCGCAAACAGCAAGCGATTAACCTTGCTCTCCATTACATTAAAGTAAATCAGCTTTATTGAGGGCATGATTGCGCTTGTGCTTAGTGAGCTTGTAGTATTGGAATGCTGAGCAAAACGGACACAACTTCGTGATTCAACACTGGATGCAGTCAATCGTGCTTCAAGGTCAAACCTTTTGTTGAATCAAAATAACATGCAAAGGATGGGTAGACCCTTAGGTAACTCTCTTAATGCCACTTTTTCCCCTCTCTATATTACCCAAAACACTCGTATTATTGCATTTTTAGACGAATTTTTTAAATTGTCAGCGGCTTCTTCTTAACGGTGAGATTAGGGGCACACAATTAGATTCGTCGCGGGCAGGGCAGTGGAAGTTTAAGTTGGTCGGGTCATTTTTTCATTGTTACAGTCAAAGAGGTTCTATAGATTAGGAGAGCCAAAACTTTACGTAATCTTTAGACATTCACCGTCTCGCATGTTTTTGCCGACGCACAACAGAAACCTATGTACCAACAATAAGAAAGCAATGGCTGCCACCGCTCTTCCACATACTGTGGGGTGCCGCTTTTGCATATACATCAATCGGTAGTGATACAATTATGTATGTGTTAGAGGTGGCCAGGTATAATAACAGTGTACCTGGATTCCTTGTGCTCAATACCTTTTTTCTCATAATGCACATGCGCGCTGGTGAAAGATGTATCATCTGGAGGGCGGTTTCTTAAATCAAGACACTGATGTGTCATTTCATTCGTGTGGGGCCCATGGGTAGGCAAAATTTAACCACCCAACCGCCAACACTGATATTTGGCGATTGTTTTATCGAATGACATTATGATATGTAAATATCACCCAAGCACCCAAAACTGATAATTAAGTCCGTGCATATTCAAAAATGTCAGCGCCCAGCACGTACGACTGGTTTTGAATGGTTCATCCCCTTGGTTATAGTACTCCATGGAAATAATTAATGCAACGGAAGTTGTATCACTTATTGTTTAGTTTGGGGTGACCGTCTGAGTCTAGTCAAGGTATATTCACACCAACTCAACTCAGCCAAATGAGCTGTACTTTTCTGTTTCAATAACCAATAATGGCACATTTTTTGAAGAGCGCCCCCAAATTAATCAAAATTGAGATTTTTTGGGCACATTACTTTTGGTGGTGGCTAGGAAACTATAACTGCGAACGAGAATGCTAAAAAAAAAAAAATGCATATTTATTCATAAATAGCGATTTTGTAGTTATAATTTGGATCCCTCCCAGATTGGACTTAACGGTCAGAGCTGAAATGCTACGTTTATATGTCGCCATGATGAATAGTGCCACCTCGAGAAAATAACCTCTAAATTGATTGCCTGAACCATAAAACAACTAATGGATGACGTAGACACGTACATGACGCTATTTCCCAGCTATTTCACATGGAAGGCCATTTCTCCTCCAAACAGCCGTTGAAATTATTATCTTGGGATCCCGCTAATAATTAATTCTAATTACAAAATTCCTTCGTTTGTGAGACCAAGACATTTGTCGACTTACTAACCATTCAAAGGTATGGTTTACTTGCCAGTTCCCAATGCAACCGTGTAAAATCTCATTTTTTAAAAAAACAATTGGGGGGGTGCGCTCTTCAAAAAAATGGCTAATATTGCTTTAACTCACTCAGTCAATCATCTAAATCAACCGCAGTCAGGTTAATGGCAACGGAAAATGTCCTTTTGTTCTTATAATGTTATTTTTAGTCACCAGTGGGTTCAACTTTTTCATGCCATTAACTTGGTGGTGCCAATAGTGTAAACCACAAACCGATTAAATACTCCCCGGTCCGGCCATCCATCGAGGGTTGGGGGTCGGTAGCGCAGTGGGGGGCTTCATGACACGTCAATTTAAATGAACCGCTTGCATATACACACAACTGACCCTTTCTGAGTCAAAACCGTCCGCGCATATAATTTGACGGAATCAATACTCCCATTGTATTCCCCAATTCAAAACTTGGGTCACTGCCGAAAAATAGCCATGCAATTTTGCATGTCAACGTTGTAAACGCGCGATGTGCACCCTGCAAATGAGACAGTGTGTTCAGAATGAGGTAGGGGACAACGACCACAAATAGTACATCGCCACTAGTCCTTATCTCGCGCATATTACACAAACACCGTCAACATTCACCACCAACGGAAAGCTGATTTGAATTCTGTTTTCAGGCTTCCAAAGCCGAGACCATCCCGGATTTTCCCATTATTTTTTAAAAAACCATTATAATTTTGACCACCTTAGGTCTAAGAATCTCTTCTCGAACTCATGAACACACATGTGCAGAATTTCCCCGAAATCTTCAGCTGTATCACAAATATGACGGTCCCATCATATAGCGGCGCTCTTCAATTTTTAATTGTTACGGAAGTTTGTGTTGTGTGAAGATTCAACTGAATCGAGTGCACTATTCTTTACCATTGCAGGTCGGCTATGAGTCCGGCGGACTTCAAAAAACTTCTACACGGGTTGAATTAGGAAAATTCCAATACAACACACTTTTCTGGACTCAGCCAAATTTATTTTTCTAGTTGTAAAATCCGATGCCATGTTTTATATATCCGTTTAAACAGAATTATGTCTAAAATAAGAGGTTTGCGTTCTCACAGCTACAAGTATATAAGTTATAAGCAATTGGCGAGGAATCGTGCATCTTTTCTTTTTTTCCTTTTTGGTTGCAACTGGAAATTTTTGAAGGCTCGAGTTTACACCCCCTGGTTAGGCCAAGTGTTAAGATTCCTCGTGCCTAAATTCATCTCACTCTTCTTCTTCTGCGCATGAGGCGCTAAATGTGTTTTAAACGTTGGAGCCAACTCACTGTTTTGGTTTGGGGTTTTAGAATCTTAATCCACCGCGGACGAAAGGTAGGGCACTAGCTGGCACTCATTGAGAATGTTTTCCGCAGTCTGTGATGGAGAACGCACATTGGCATGCTGCGATGGCCGCAGCCCCCCATCGGGGCATATTGCTATTGAAGCGGCGGAACCCCACTCTGACTCCTGTGCGACTCCGATTTAAGGTGACCCATTCCTGCGTGGGTAGTTCTGTCTATGTGTGAGTTGAGCTGGTCTTGGAATGTCTACCAGGCAGTATTCCCATGTCTGTAAGATGTGAATGGGGAGCTGGAGAATTAGCAGCGTTGTCGGCAGAAAGGTCGACGAGACGCAGTCTCTGTCTACCGATTGGTGTTATTCTTTACGTGTATGCATTGGTCTGTTGTTGTGGCAGCATGGCTTATTCACTAGTTTTGTGCGAGTGGTGCTCCCGCCCCTCCGAAGTGCTGCAGGTGGCATTGCCTGAAGCCACTGGTAGAAATCAGATGAGTGGGGGCCGGAGGACAAGCCCTATGGTCTCAAGGTCTCGGTTGGAGTACCGTTGCCAGCTTCCTTTGTGTGAGAGCTTTGCACAGCTGGGACGGCATATTCAGCCGTGCTGTAGACCAGAGCCAAGCAGTGGTTGCGTAGGTCGTTGGGCTGGGCACCCCCATGAAAGATCCAGCAAGTCGCACAGGAAGGTTATTCCCCGAAGATACCTGGCGGCTCGGACTCGAGGTGCTGCCGTTACGTAAGGCTGCTGGTCAAGCTTCACTCCCAATTAGGTTGGTGTAGGTTTGGCAGAGGCGCTCCATTGAGGTTGATCCGTTATGGCAAGCTTATGTATTCATTTTTTTTATTTTTTTTATTTTTTTTATTTTTTTTAAAAACGGAAATTTTGCCACTACGGTGACGCCCATAAAAGCTGTTTAGAACGTGTAGTTCAAAGTAGCGAATCATTCAATTTATTTCAATTATTGAAAACATTTTATAGCAGGGACCGTAGTGAATTTTTGCACACAAGTATTTTAAGGCATTGAGGGAGAGTGGATTTGTAGTTGGCTCTTCCACTCCCTTTAACCCAATCTGGCCCGGTTCGATTCCCTGCGGAACCTGTATTTAATTTGGTTGCCGCTCCATACATGTCCTCAGCAGGTTTTCTTCCAAGAATGTCGTTCCTCCTGCAATCTAAATCGGAATTCTTTCCATAAAGGCCTTCCTTGTCGTTCTGGACCTACTCGTTCTGTTTGTAGCATCCTAAGGTGCTCCGCAGCGCACTGACATTGAGCACTTGCGGGGTGGATTGTCGCGCGTATCAAAAAATTAACAATATTATTAATATTATATTGATCATCCATAACATTAATGCCTCGTCTTTTATGCTTAGTTTTTATGCTTATACAGCAAAATAGGTCACAGGTCCAATAAACCAATGAGTGACAATCCAATAGTTGACGTGGTTTGCCTTTGTAATATAACCAAACAAAACACGTAAAATAAAATTAAATATATTACTATATTTCCATTCTAATGACTAATCCAACAAGTTGTACCACGTTTTAACAAATAATTGGACAACTTTTTCATTTTTGATTGCCTAGTACCAACCCAAATTGACCTTTTCCACCACTTATACAATTTTTTACCCCATAAATTCCAAAACTATATCTATAATGTAGTATAATCTATACCTTTTTCAACACAATCGGAACATTTAAATGTTGCCCCGTTTACCTTGAAATCCAACTGGGCCACGACAGGGGGGTGGCGAATGCCTGCTCATTTTTTGATAACAATATTAAGTACTTGTGTACCGAAATTCATAATTTTTAATCCAGTTTTGGGCACTCCATGTTTTCTGGCACTACAATCCCCCATTAGGTTGCGGGCCAAGTTTTTGTGCCTGAGTTGAGGGGCTTTACCTCAATTTACTCCCTCTCTATCCAGGTGATAACAAATGGGGCATACTTTACCTTGTACCCTCGGCTGTGGTTTGCCAACACCTCCAATACTTGGGTTCATCCCGCGGGTTCGAAGTTAGCCATCACCATGTTGTTCGAGTACTTGGTTTAAGTTGGCCAACCATTAAGGAATAAAGCGCACACACGTCACAAGAGATAATTCCGTACAATAACCCACGTAATCGAACACACTGGTGATTCTAACTTCGAACTCGCGGGATGAACCCAAGTAATGGCGGTGTTGGCCAACCATACGCGCCTACACTGAACATTTCCTTCTTGTCCGTTAACGTCTACACAGGGGCAAATATTACATTGTTGCTTTATGCAACAATTCGTAACTGCGCAGATTCGCAAAAAGAAAGACGTATAATTACACTGGATGTAGTTAATGGAATTAACTACTCTCAGCGAGTGATTGAGAAAAAAACAAAACTACAATTTTTTGGCATAATGTTCTTCATGTGAGTAACAAGATAGTATGACATTTTTAATTTTTGACAGAGAAACTTTTTTTTTTTTCCTGTTTGTTTTGTTGTTGTTGTTTTGTTTTATATTTTACTAAGTCGTAAATCATTAAACGAACCGATTTTCGCACAGATACAAGAGTACAACTTGAAAACATACTTTATGAATATGAATACTCCCATTTTATGGTACCACGAGTCGTATCACCCTTAATTATAGGTGCACGAGAGTTTTTCAAATAACAGGTTCCCTAAAATGTTGAAATTCTGATTTTTTTTGCACGTGGTAAAGCTTCAAAAATATCCAATACTGACATAACCTGAGACTGTGTCTCTGTTTCTTCGGTACAAAATTGTAAAATTTCTAATTTCCTATGGAGCAAATAGGAAATTAAGCCTAGGTTCAGCGTCATACAAATCACTTTGTTTTCATTTTAAGTTATTCCAAGTAGCCAACGATAGAGAATCTATTGCGTATCTTCTGTATATAAATTCAGCTACATAATCAAGAAATATGGCGACTTGGAAATCTATCGTTTACCTTAAATTTTTAAAACCGCCCTCCGTTACCTGATGCCATTTTTTGTAACAAAACTCCCGATTCCCTTTATATTTGGTACCACAGGATGCCTTAGAGTTTCTCTTCTTTCTTCATTGGTCGCCAAATAAGTTCTAATCATCCCATTCTGACGTCCCACCCATACGTCATATGTTTGAGAAGTACGAAAATACTGAATATAGGGTGGAAAATTGATTTTCGGCCAATTTAGCGACCCCAAACACCCTATTATAGCTCTAAAATGAGGTCAATAATATAAAACTAGTAATTTTCCTTCCCATCCAGGAAGTCAAACAACCCCGCATCCAATTCAAATTCTGTTTTACTACCTTTTTGGGGGTTTTGCGAAAATTTGAATTTTTCACTGTTGGGTGTCTATGAAATGCAGTTTTGGCTGAAATGCGAACTTTATGAGTCATTGTGACGTAATGCTAGGCATGTTGGTACTCATTTTGGCATCAATGGAAAGATGTAGGACCTAGCTATCTATTGGTACAACAGACCAATAAGTGCCTGTGATGTCCCTTTGTTGTGTTAGGCATTTTTGTACTTCTCTTCCCGGGGGGTGGTTACCACCCCAGACTGATACCTTTGGGATCACCCTGTTATCTTACCTATACCCCCGGTGATGTTTGTTTTTTTGGATTAAAAGGAGCAGAACAAGTTCAAATTGACAATTACATTAATAATTTTGCACCAAACAAGGGTTTTGAAGCCGGGGAAAAAACCTGAAGGGGGGTGTAAACCCCCCCCCCTCGGTAGACGAGGGTTAATATAACATAATAAAATGGCTTAATCGTAGCACGTATAGTAGACAAGCGAAATTCCGAAAGAAACTGTGTGGTGATGAATTTTTTAGTAGAGGGATTTGAAACATGTTTCTAGACTGAGTTTTATCTGACTCACGAAAGCGGGGGTTGTCCTAGCGTATTTTGAGGTGCAATCAAAGGGGTCAAATCAATGAATTCAATGGCCGCCAATACACTAAAATTATGTAAAAGATTAAATTCATAATTTTCCACATTTAACAGACCATTAAACTGCTTTCTACACGAACTTGAAACTGAGTATATTTACCTAATTATCAATGCATAAAATCTAAGCCTAAAGGGGTACAATTGGACCAAATTCCGATGGCCGGGCCAATATCTAGAAACTTAACTAATTTTAGGCGTACAATTCCATCCCCAATGATCCATGTTATTAAACATATTGTCTCTTGAATGTGAGTATTTTGAGTATATATTTCACACTTCTCAGTTTAGTTGTAGCCCAAGTGGTATGTTGATCAATTCAAAATGGCCGACAAAAATATCATAGACCAATTGTATAGGTCTAAACCAGTATTTGTCAAAATTCCCTTCCCTACCTCTGTTTTGTATAAGGGCGTTTTTGATTACAATTTTCATACTTTATAATTTTGTATGCCAGTTAACTTTTGGCTTTGAGTGAAAAATTACAAATGGCCCCAATAATCCATCTTTATCACTGAAAACAAAAGAAGGTATATTTTGCAAACAGCGGGCCATACTAGTGTTATGCACCAGAAAACTACTGTTTGAGCAAGTCCACAGACTGACTTGATTTTTCCATTTCTCGTACTTAGATAGATACAAGAGTAAGATTGGTTTATACTGCCTGATTTTTTTATGTAGCAAATGTAAAAAATATAAGGACTGATGCCTGGATTCTGGTTTGCCTATAACTATGATTTCTCTTTCTTTTAAAGTGCTTACAGCAATGAAAAAGCCCAATAGCATATCTCCATATCAGAATTACCGTTATTCACTGTTACAAATATCCTGATTAATACAAACAGATTTTCCGTAATTTACGGAAATTTTTTTTTTAAATAATGTGTTTTTCTAAAAAACAAAAAACATAAAAAATGTTATTTAAGGAAATTTACGGAAATTTTGTGGTATCACTTTTCACGGGGCCACTTTACGGTTTACTTGTGGTCAAACTTTTAAAATGCTCCAATCAGTTGAAGGTAATGCCCTATCATCTAGTCATAAGTGTTACAAAAAGTATATTTGTACCGCCTACGAACATTGGTTTGGAGTTATAGGATAGGGTAAAAATGAAAAGGTCAAAGAAGGTCACCCCAATTGAATTATGTGCCCTATGACATATTTTGTCGCACAATCACTGATAACGATGCAGTGTTCCAAGATACTACAACCTATTCCGTATTTTGACACAAAGCTAAGATGACACCTTTTATTTTTTAGACCCATTGTAGCAACTTCTTAATTGACCCCTGCACAAATGGAAATTGACCTTGTTACCATTTTAAAAAAACCATTTTACCCATAACTCCAAAACGCAAAACGGTCATAGATGGTATAAATATACATTTCAAATGGAATTGGAGCATTTTTAAGGTTTTACCCTCGTGTAACCTTAAATTCGTCCCTTCACTACTCCTACGGAATATAAATGCTGTTAGGACCTTCTAAATGACTTGCAAGTAATTTCGAAGGTCCAGACATCTAGTCTACATTTATAATTTGCATACATAAAAGTATGACTATAGCTAGGTCTAAACCAAGTGACTATACTCAAAATTTAAAACAAAGCAATCATAGTAGGCCTATGCCACTTTCTTATTCTAGGACACCTAGAAATAGAATTGTCAGCATTTAGAAGATGTGAAATCGTCTCAAGTAGTCTTCCTTTCACTGGATACAATACTCCATTTCCTGCTTTCTTTTGTAAATAAATTTTAATAAAATTCACATTTGAGGAAGTATAATATTTTTCAGTTTATTACTTCAGTATTTTGGCGGCTATTTGAATTTTTCTTTCTTTTTCTCCAATTTCGGCTCATGGTGAAAGAACTATGCTGGTACGTTATTGCAAATATGCTCAGCTTCAAGGGACGATATATAAAAGTAAGTCGATAACTTTAAAATTTAAAAATGCATTAATTAACAAAAATTAATATGAAATATTATGGGCATTTGGCGCCATTTAATTTTTTACATTGACCCAGTTGCAACTCATCATCAAAACAACCGCATTTCGTATCAGCATAAAAAATCATCTAGAAAAGTTGTTTGAAACATTCTATTACTAAAAATGGGGCCTGTACTTATCCTTAATTAAGGAAGCATTTAGGAAGAACTCGTCTCTAGTCTCATAGGCAAATTACTGGCAAGGCATACATAAAACTACACTACAAATGAGCTGACACTACAAACACAGTGAGCCTGGTCCTACCAACGTGTTATGTAAAACTTCTACTTCTATTTAGTACAAAGAAACATGTTGGTGCTGCCCAATGTCTGCCCCGCGCAATGGCCAGAATATTTAAAAACATCCGAAAATAGCCAAAGAATTGAGAGATAATAACATTTACTCATTTTAAATGTTTAAAAAAAAAAAAATGCTAGTGTAGTTACGTTTATTGAAACTGTTGGTATAATAGTGGTATCGTAAACTTAACTCAAGTTCACTAACTCTTGTTCACGTTTTAACTGGTAGTACCCTAATAGTCGACTCGACGCATTCCCCCGGGGGGTAACTGATGCCAGCCATCTGTCAAGAAATTGTCATATTTCTGAATATTCAATGATATACACCAGACACCTGCTGGCACTTCGCCCAACTGGTGTGTAGAGAATAGTGTTTAATTTGACCCACACCACTTCAACACGTGGAAATAGAAACCTTGTACAGCTCCAATATAAATTTGATATAAAAAAACTGAAAACTACAATCTATCTCACACTGTTCATCATTTACTTACCAAAAAACTATTTTGGTGTTTGCAGTTACTATTTATTGCCTGTCACACCCATTACGTAATTTTAGCACGTACTGTTCATCATTTTCAATTGTCATGAAACAATTGTTATGACAAGCTATTCGGCTTCAATTCAGCAAAACTCCATGGCTGCAAGTTACTCCAACATCTATAGCCCGCTCTCCCGCGCGGGGCAATATCCCCAGAGAGGTAATTCAAAAACCAGAGCAATCACAATTAGTCTCCGCAGTCGCCACAATCACCAGAGTCGCAATCGTCACAGCAGTCACAGACACAGCAGTCACAATCGGTCACAGTTACAGTCACAACCCCCGTAGCAGGGGACGGTAGTGTAAGAGTGTGCGCCTCCGGATAAAATTGTGAATTTTTGCACACAAGTACTTTAGGCATTGATAATCCATAAAATTAATGGAAGCACTTGCCAACCCCCCTTAATGGCCCCAGCTTGGGTTTCAAGGTTATACAGGGGGGTCAAAAATTTAAAATGTTCTGAATGTGTTAAAAATCACACCATGGTGTTTGTCTTGTCACAAGGATTCCAAAAAGGTATAGTTTACACTATCTATGGCTTATAGTTCCGGAGTTTGGGGTAAAAATGTAAAAATGGCGAAAAAGTCAATTTTGGTGTGTACTTGGGTCAAAAGTTAAAAGTTGCTTTGATTCAGATAATATGTGCTGCAAATTGTTTCCCTAGCTTAAAGGATTGAAATAAGGAATAGTTTGCCTTATATGTTATGCTTAGTTTTCACGTTATCCAACAAAATATGTCACAGGTCAATAGAATCCAATAGCTGCCAACAGCTGTTGACTTTATTCGCCATTTTAGTTAATAACTAGACACGTGAGATAGTCAAAACTATTCATATATTTCATTATATTAGCTAAACCAACAATTTGAACCACATTTTACACAAATTGGAGCAACATTTAATTTTTGACCCCTGTACAAACCAAAATTGCCTTTTTTACCATTTTTACAGTTTTTACCCCATAATTCCTAAACTATAAGTCACAGGTAGTATAAACTATACCTTTTTGGAATCCTTGTAACCAGACAGACATAATGGTGTGCTTTTCAACACAATCGGAACATTTTAAACATTTTACCCCTGTGTAACCTTGGAATCCAAGCTGCGGGCCATGAAAGGGGCGTGGCAAGTGCTTCCATCAATTTTTTTGATTATCAATGTATAAAGTACTTGTGTACCAAAATTCACAATTTTATCCGGATTGCACACTCACATAAGATCTGTTCACTACAGTCTCCCACTACCGCAACATTCACCATTGCCATCATCTTGAACGCCACTTTTATTGTCAAAGCACCATGGAAGGCAACCGATGCAAAACACGTTGCAATCACAATCATCTATGCCACAGTCACAATCTAAGTTATTCTTGCCGTTCATTTCTTCTCTTGTTCCGCATTAGCACCATGTCTCCCATCTAAGATATCACTGCCTTCGTGTTTCTTTCTCCACTTCTCTTCTTTATTTTTCTTCTTTTGCTCTTGTTCTTGTTCTTGCTCTTTCAAGTGAATTTGTTCTAAATTGGTGTTTTCCATATCAAATAGATGTGGTGACATCACATATGGTTGGGGCTGGGTATCGATTGGTTCCGTCTTTTCCTCCATAATTAAAGCTCATGTGAAGTTATCCAAGACCAAATGTAAATTATTTAATAGATAAATTTATTGTTAGCCGGTTGGTCATCAAAATACAAGAAAGTGGCATTTATGGGTTTAAGGCTCAAAAGAATCACTAGATAAATCTCTATTATTCATATTCACAATATCCTCCGCACAAGCCATAATATTGTTCTCTTGGAACAATCCATGGAGCCCGCATGTGGCCGCAACCACTTATTAGTCCATGTCCACAAACGAGCTATTGATCTGTTAATGTTCCGGTAGAACGCCGCAATACTCCCCATACATCATCTCCCCATACATCATCTGCTCTCACGATGTTGGACTCCCTATGCCAGCATCTATTAAAAGAGCTTCATCAGCACATTTACTGTGTAGAATGCCGCAATACTTTCCATACATCATCTCCCCTACATCAGCTGCTCTCGCGATGTTGGACTCCTTATGGCAGCACCCATTTAAAGAAATTGACAATACACACCATCTGTAACTATCAGATATATCGTGTCATTTCCTAGAGTCTCTAAAGTGTCTAGAATCTCCCCATGATACATCATCTGCTCTCACGATCTTGGACTGCCTATGCCAGCACCCATTAAAAGAGCTTCATCAGCACCTTTACTGGTAGAACGCCGCAATACTCCCCATCCATCATCCCCTCTCACGATGCTGGACTCCCTATGCCAGGACCCATTGAAAGAAATTGACAAAACACACCATGTCTAACTGTCAGATATATCGTGTCATTTCCTGAAGTCTCTGAAGTGTCTAGAATCTCCCCATACATCATCTGCTCTCCCGATGTTGGACTCATTATGCCAGCACCCATTAACCCCCGTCCAACCAAGGGGGGTCCCCCAACGGATGATCCCCTGTCGCACAAACACGCAAACGAATACGATCTACGGCTTTTATGTAATTGTAAGTTCAACCTTTGCGGTCATTTTAAGCGAAAAAAAAATTGGAGGTACCACCTTCAGGGAGGTCAGGGCGTCCCGTCAAAGTCGGAAGGTAGGGTGGGGTGGTTGAAAACCTTCCTATACTTTACTGTGTAAAATGCCAAAAATGGTACTTTATGTAAGTATGATGCTACTGTAAGCAAATACTTGTATTTTTTCTTAATATTTAGAGTAATAACATGTGTATGCTTACTTTGGCTCCCATCATTGCCAAATAAATACCGATTTTGCTCGCATAAATGGCAAAACGGGCGAAAAACCCTCGATTTGGCGATTTGCTTACAAATTTGCGTAAGAATAAGCTCTCAGTTATGACGTCACTATGACGTCATATTGTTAAAACTTGATATGTTTGTACTTGATTTGAAGAAAGGACATAGGTAGCTAGCTATACCAAATAAGATGATGTTTGTCGCTTAATTACGACCCCCCCCCCCCTTGGTCGTGAACGTAGTACAAAAACCCTTGGTTGGACGAGGGTTAAAACAGCTTTATCAGCACCTTTACTGGTGTAGAACGCCGCAATTATCTTCATCCATCATCTGCTCTCCCGATGTTGGACCCCGTATGCCAGCACCCATTTAAAGAAATTGACAATACACACCATGTCTAACTATCAGATCAGGGAAGGTGAGAATAGCAGGAGAGAGCTCATCAAGTTAAGCTCTTTACAATCAATCGATAAGGGTTTTTTAACGATGCTTTTGTTTGGCCCACTTGAAAAGCCATCTGTGTCTCCCTTTTTGCAGACGTGAGTTGCCGACGCACGTTCCACTGAATCGCTTTGATCGCCACAAGAGAACATTTTCAGCAAACGGAAGTACTTCGTCCGATCCTGGTAGAGCAAGGAAGGTAAAGAGTTCTCTTTTGGTACACGGTTACCAGGGTGACTTTTAAGCGTTTTGTTTCCACTTTAGAATTCAGTTGGTTTAAGGGAAAACGTTCAGTTTATTTAAGTGAAAATAGCATACTTTTTATCTGATTCTGTAATTTCTATACGTGCGTATCAAAATTCCGACTTGAGATCAAAAACGCCTTTCCTGCTGTATATCACAGATTTTCAGCATGATATATTGTGCATCATGATCAATACAGTTTGACCTCAAACACAAACATTATTGATCTTTGGTTATTTCGTACTGGTGTCAGCTGAGGGTTAGGGAGAAACTGTGCAATTCTCCAGCAAACCTGTCGGACTCAACATGCATGTTGGGAAAAGCAAAGTGATGTTTAATGAGCACAGACGGGAAAGTCATTGAAGAGGTCAACAGCTACATCTACTTTGGGAAGACAGTGATGTGTGATGGTGACTTACTGCCTGAGATCAGAAGAAGAATTGGACTAGGCTGGGCAGCATTTACAAAAGTGGAAACATCATGAAAAATAAGAAGACAAGTATGGAGTCAAAGAGAAAGGTGTTCAATGAATACATTCTTCCTGTTATGACATACGGCAGTGAAACGTGGGCTTTGAATAACACCACGATGGAGATGCTTGCAGTTCCACAAAGGAAGATGGAGCGAATCATGCTTGGCATCAGACTTCAAGATAAAAAGAGAAATTGCTGATCCGATCACAGACAGGAGTTACTGATATTATCGACTGCATTAGGAGTGCCAAACATAGATGGGCAGGCCACGTTGCTAGACTGCAGGATAACAGGTGGACCATCAGAGTGACAGAGTGGACCCCCAGAGAATGGACCAGAAAGCCAGTACGTCCAAAAACCAGATGGAGAGACGAAATGACAAAACAACTTGGCCCATTTTGGACAAGAATGGCTAAAGATAGAGATTTGTGGAAACATTCTAGGGAGGGGTTCCTCCATCGTGAGTGATTTAAGCCTGGATATGGATATGGATATGTGCAATTCTAATTTCTAGTAAAATTTCAAACCAGGTGTGGGCGTGTTGAAAACAAATCTTCGATGTTCTGTAGCTCAAAAAATCAGCCTTTATCATAAGACTTGAAGTTGAAGAGGTATGGTCCTAATCTTCCAAAAATCCAGTTTTGAAATAACCAGTCGCTTTATAGCGGAGAAATTGACGTTTGGTGAGAGATCATTTTGTACACAAGTCTATCTGGAGTCATAAGAGATATAAATGCCAAACTTTCTTGCATGGGAGGTTAGGCATTATGTATATTATGTATCTACACCCGCATAAACTTTAAATCTAATGGTCGTTAATTTCGAAAATCGTTAAGAGAAAGGGAATATTTCCTTAAAATACAAAATTAGAATTATTTTTAGGACTTAGTGAGTGTAAAAAAAAAAATCTTACTAGATGTTTATAGATACACAAAACATATGGACCGTTAAAGAGGGATGACACGATTTTATTACCAGTTTCATCTTGATTGCATGACATTGACCCTAACACCCTCAACATCTGTAAAATTTCGCACATATTTCATCAATTTTTTGATGTGAAAGCTAAAAACGTGATTTTATAGGCCCATGGAGTACTTGCTGTGTAAAATTAATATTGGTCTACCAAAATGGGGGCACATTTTTGCTCATAACCTCCAAACCAAAATTTTAGTTCTCAGATTTCACAGGGTAAATGAGAAATATGGTAGCTTTCTTCAGACACCAACCTTTTGACCATTTCCGTTAAAATCTGGGGTTCTGGGGTCGTGGAACAAGTTTTCTTCCAACACCTCATTTATTTTTTCACTTACTATTCCTTATAAAAATGACTTTGTACTATATAAAACACGTTCTCCTTTTTCACTTAATAATTTTCTAAGTAATATACACATTTGATTAAAGTTGCCATGCAGCTGCTTGTTAGTATATATGTTTCCAAATTCGGCAAACTTTCCGGAAAGTGCTCATTTTAGAATATCAGCAATTATATTTTTACAATTTCGAGAATTCTTAGCAATCAAAAACATTTTAAATAAGTAAATAATAAGTTTTTGGAATGTTATGGAAATGTTAGCTCTTGATTTAAAAAAAAATGAATGTTTGGTATATAATACATTTGAAACGTTTATAGCATTCTTCAAACCTTTATAAGGGGCGACTTCGAAACTCAACCATCGCTTGCCCGCCAATACTGGCTGGATTGTCCAGCTGGAACCAGTTTCAATGTTCAAAACATGCCCGTGACTCGGAAATGAGTCCAACACTAAGTAGATCTCAATTGGGATCACCCACAGACTCTCATCAGTGTACCATTTGTGAGTCTTGAGATTACTCGCGCCAGAAATCTCCGACAAAGACACACAGACACAGCCATTGTCACAATAATACCCATTTGTGGTGGCCAAAAATGTATGTAATATAATGAGCAATAATACAATATTAAATTAATGCTTATTATTGAAACGTAGCCATCGGGACAATATCTGATTTCGATAACATCTAAATTCTGTAAGAAAATGTCGAAGAGATCCTAAGAATCAAATTAGTTTCAAGAGGGATGCATGGAAACCCATGAAATCTGCTAGACCCATGAAATCTTTGAAACGACTGAAGTGTGCACATTTATCCAGATATCTATCTATACGCCGTTCATTCCATAGTTCCATACTGAAATACTTTCAGCGAGGAAAAATGATAAGAGTTTCGTAGCTACATCAATTGCGTATCGACAGAGGGCATGATGGACAAGTTTTCCTCTCCTCCGCCTCGTAATTTGAAATGGAATAATATTTGCATATTGTCCATCTTTTTTTCTCAGTGATTGCGATCGTCTTTAGCTAAATTTAAACCGAATAAGTGACAGTAGATTGAACAAATAATTTGCGCGCTTCGGCCAAATTGAGTCCCATTTAGCACTTGGCTGGAGTAGATCATCGGGACGACTTAGGAAGGTTATTCCTTCTGATACGTTCTAATAAGGCAATGAACTACTATAACGTTCCACATTATTCACATGAATGGTGCAAATGAGTGTTCTCCTTCTCTTCTAACGCGATTTCATATGAATGGCATCTTCTATTTGTTTTATTCGCACGATTTGCGTTAGAATTCAAATATTTGCATTGCTTTAATCTGAGCAGTCAAGACCACAGTCGCAGTCACCGCAGTCGCAATCGCCACAATCGCAGTCACATCCTCCGCAACACCCACCGGTGCTGTCATCCCCTTCGACGCCTCCCCTGCTAGCAAAACACCAAGGGAGACAACCGATACAAAAGACATCACAATCACAGTCGTCTTCGAAACAGCTACAATCTGTATTATCTTTGTCTCTTTTTTTCTCCCTCTCTTCACGCTGTTCTTTCTTCTTCTTTTGTTCTTCTTCATCTTGTAGATTCACTTGCTCTAGATTAGTGCTTTCCATATCGACTTCATGCGGTGACGTCAAACGGTGCTTGAGGTTGTGAATCGATTGCTTCTGTATTTTCATCCATGATTGAAGATTAAATCGAGGTTATAACAAATCTGAAATATAAATAAATGTAATATAAAAAATAATAGTACACAAGTTGAACAATAACCAGAATGCATTAACGATGAATTAAAAGATGATAGCACGTCGCACATTGTTATTTGGTCAAAACTGCTCACGAACTTTGAATAAACACACCGAAATAAAAGTCAAGTCCTTCGACATTACCGGTTGTCAACAAGCACAACCCTTCCTGTGATTTTGTTATTAAGAGGGACGTACTCCGGAGAGAAAAAAGAAGGTTCTAGGGATTGACCAAACCAGAAAAGAGACTAAGCATCGAGGAGTTTGGATGTTTTTTGAAGAAATAAACATTAAGACTAGAGGGCAACAATATATATTCAATATGGCCGTGACGTCGCGTATTCGTAGATTTGATATTAGCGAACGACTCGCAACTTCAAAAAAAGGGGACGCAAAAGATCAATATGCAGTGAGTGCTATACACAATTACCTACGAATTTACCGATCGAAAATGTCAATTAACGTATCAAGACAAAGTGAAGAAAACATGGAGGTGTAATGACTACTTACATTACAATATTGGCAATTTCAAAGTACAGGGAAAGAAGAGAAATAGAGAAAAATATCAAACGGTGAATGTCAACTAGGTCTGATGATGGTTCACAATTCTCCCGTAAATCTAAAATCTAAGTAATATACTTAACAAGAACTCTTTTACAAAGATGGAAAAAGCACCTACAAATAATTACCAAATATGTGATGTGAAGGATTATTTGGGACATTTTTTCTTCAATTGCAAATACGTAAAGAAAAATTTGATTTGAGGCAAGTTCAATTATTTAAAATAATGGAGTAGAAAAATATAAATATCTGTAATTTGTAATAGATGCAATTTTCGGTCCGTAGACAAACAATGGACAATTCGCATAAGTCAGGGGCGGACGGGCGTGGGGGCGTTCGGCGTTTGCCAGACCGGGCCCGCTTCGGTCCAGGGGACGCTTTGGGACGAAGAAAAAAGGGAAAAAAGGAGAAAAAAATATTAAAAGGGGAAGCAGGGGAAAATTGATGTTGAGTAAAAAAATTAAACTTGAAATTGAATTTTGTTCTAATGTACCAATTTAAAAACAAAAATAACATACTTTTAGAATAACGTTTCATGAATATCCTGTTACCAGTTTAATTTAATTGCCTGTGGTTGCAGGCATGACCGCACAATAGCTAGGGTTTTGCAAATGTAACTGCGCAATCAGTGTGTGATAATGCCTAGCATAAAAGGAATTGAACCAGGGACTGGTTGTCGTCAAGAATTTGTCAGAGCTATAAGAACCGGGTAACGTCTTAAGGATATTTTGTGCCTTCAACATGCCTCCGCTCACACCCGAAGGTAAAGGGCCCTACGTGGCAAAGCGAGTTCTATCATTGCCCAAAGGTGCACCTGCAGTGGGGAAGGGGGGCAAGGGGGGCACATGTATCAGGCGCAACCTCAAGGGTCGGAAAGGACGTTGGGGGAAAATAAAATTGACCAAAGAAAAAAAATGCGTTGTTGTGATTGTTGTCACAGGGCCTTATAGTTCAGGTGCTCAGATAATGAGATAAACGAGCCTCTTCGATGGCACTCAGGGACATTGGCTAAACTCGGGAGCTTCCGGGGCTTCGCCACGGATCCCGCCAGGAAAAAAAGTTAGATCATTTGCTTCATGATACTCTTCTTGCTATGAGCAAAGTAAAAACATGTTGTAAGGTTGGAGCCAAATCACTGTTGGTTGGTTGCGGGGTAGAGAAGGATCTATGTCCACAGGCGGACGAAAGGTAGGGAACTCATTGAGAATGTGATCCGCAGTCTGTGATATGGAGAGGCAATTGGCAGGCTGGCGATCGGCCGCAGCCACCATCGGTGCTTATTGCTGCTGAAACGACGATCTGTGCGAACGGTTTAAGGTGACCAATTCCTGGCGGGGAGATTGCTGCAGGGGTAGTTTGTCTTAGGTTGTGTTGTGATAGGGAATGGTTGGTCTGGGTAGTATCAAGCCAGGCAGTATTCCATGTTGTACAGATGTTGAATGCGGAACTGGAGAGTTTAGCGGCGCGTGTCGGCAGAAAAGGTCGGCGAGAGCGCACAGTCTCTGTTACCGAGTTGGTGTGATTCTTTGACCGTGTTATGAGCAGGTGCTTGTTGTCCGCAGGGCACTTATTTCACTAAGTTGTGAGCTGTGGTTCGGTTGTTGGTGTGGGTTCTATCCGAAGTGCTGACGGTGGCAATGCCTGTGAAAGCAATGGTAGGAATTCAGATGAGTAGGAAGGAGGCGCCGTGATGGTTCTCAGGGTTCTCGGTGAGTACAGTATCCAGCTTCTTTGTGTAGAGAGATGTTGCACTCATGATGGGGCGGAGCATATTCAGCAGTGCTGTATGACCAGAGCCAAGGCAGTGGTGCGTAGGGCGTTGGGCTGGCAACCCATGAAGATCCAGCAAGTCGGCACAGGCGGTTATTCCTCGAATGATTACCTTGGCGCATATGAACTCGAGGTGCTGCCAGTAGTAAGGGCCAGTCAAGCTTGACTCCCAGGTAGGTTGGTGTAGGATGTTTGGCAGAGGCGCCCAATCACCGCCCCATAAGGTGGATTTGAAGCTGATATGATTAATGAGATATTTAGAGAATTTGAAGCACTCAAAAATAACCTAAACCGGGAGGCTTCGGGAGCTCCCACCCAGTATAGTCCATTGTCTCATGAAAACAATATAACTGAGACCTCTCGTAGGCATTCAAACTTGGCCTAAAACCGACGCTTCTGTGAGCTCCGCCCATGGAGGGGGCAGTATAGTTCATCTGCTTGAAACCTGAGAGCTTCCGAAGGCTAAACCCCAAGAACTTCCGGGGGCTTGACCCCTTGGACCCCCGCCAGGGGCAAGTGTAGATCATCTGCCTGCATGATAAGAGATAACTGAGAGCTCTCCAAAGGCACTCAAACATACTTAAACCCGCGACCCAGCCAGGGAAAAGTTGCGGTATAATTTCATCCTGCTTCCAGAAGTTAAGAACACCCAACTACTAAAACCAAACCTTGCGTCTTACGGGGCGGTCATATAGGTTTCCATCTGCTTCATGATAATCATATAACTGAGTGCTCTCCAAGGCACTCACACATGGTGAACCCGACCCCTTACACAATAAAAATATACTCTCCCCCTGGACCTCACCAGAGGCGGTATAGTTAATCTGCTTCGAGATAATGAAATTATTGAGCTGATGGCACTTAACATCTAAACTGTGAATTGCGAAATTTTCGCCAGTCATTTTTCCAATGCAACATGCCTGTGTCGGCCCCCTGTGTAATACACAACGTTTACATGGTTTTACAAATACGACAAAGTTCAACCTAACAGAGAACAATTTTTTTGTAGGCGTACTTGAACCTGGAGTGCACGTGTGGGTCTGGGATTGATCGCTTGCCCGCCTCTCAAAGTCGTGGGTTCGAGTCCCACGCGGCCAACGTGTTGTGACCTTGAGTAAGGCGCTTTACCCCTCAATTTCATGGGTCCACTTCACCAAGGTGTACAAATGGGTACTGGTGTTATTCAATGCTGGGAAGTAGCAGACTCGCTGTGCGGGAGAGAGTTGGCGAACCCCCCAAGCAAAATAATACGGAGGAGTCCTGGCCGAAAACGCTAAGGAAGAGAAAGATGGGCACTCCGCGCACACGAGCTGCCTCGGCAGGACAATTTACTTTACGGACCTGGAAGGTCGTTGGAAACTTCCAAGCTGTCCCAAAAATACGCTATTCAACAGCAACGGCAACTGAATGGCCCTAAATAGCTCCGCATAATGACGTAATTAACCTGAACACGCGCCCCTTGACTTATAATGGCCATCCGTTAATAAATGCTCGGAGGTATGAAACTTCCTGGAAAGAGACCATACAGACGCACAGAAGTTTGTTGAGTGGCTGTTTGGGAGAATATCTCGCTTTCTCCAAGACCTTGGCATCGGCGATAAAGTGGGCCTTTTGGCCTTAATAGTAGTATGCACCACTTGGTCAAAGACCGCTTGGCTTTGCCTTTAAGGGGGACTCGAGACAAAACTTACAGTGTGGATTGGTCTTGTTGGAAACAGTGGTTTTTGGCCTCTTCTTTTTCGCCAAACGTCGAAGGGAGTTTCCTTGGCAATGATACATGACCAGGTCGTCCAGTCCCAATTGGGAAGGAGAATTGCTGAGATTCCGGCACCACAAAACGAAAAATTGGCATTCTGTGGCTCTGAGTTGGCTCCCTGCAACACGAAGAAGAATTTTTGGGCAGCCTCCGTTTACCGGTTACGGCAGTTAGTTGGAACCGAGTTATTGGCCTTAAACCATGGGATACGATCACCAGACTTCACACCCGGACTTATATCTATGGGGCTTTGCAGTCCCCTCGCGTGTATACAAACTCCTCCGGAATAGTCGTGGATGACTTCAGCGCGCGTGTCTGTTAACCGTGAAGTGGATATCAGCAAGCAGGACCGATAGATTCGGCTATCATGGGCTGAGCAGAATACTAAAGAGTTGTGTTATCGCTGTGTGGGGGTCATGTTAAGGACTAGCAAATTTGAAATGTCTGTAAATATAACCTCGTAAGTTGGGAAGCAATATTCATATTGTTTTGTAATTGTGGTGGTGGGATTTCCTTTTGCTCATTTTTCATTTCACAGTTGACGCAAGTATCATTCTGTCGGTTTTCCCCATGTGCAGTCATGCATACATCAAATTTTGCTGAAAGGAAGTGCCCAACAAACATGGAGGAGAAAACACAGAACTGAATGTTAAAACATCATCCTAATATGGTACACTAGAACACACGATTCAATTTCAAAAGTGACAGTTTTGTTTACGCTGTAGCACATCCTACACAGTAGTTTTGAAAATAGGAGGTAGGATTGGATTCATTTGGATAGCGTTGTGGATTTCGTTACGTTTTTTGTCAAGTGAATCCCCCCCCCAAAAAAAAAAGTTTCCAGCCAATGCCATGCCAGAAGATGACGAGTCCAAACGAACGGGAGCAATGCACTGGCGGACAGTTTGAACCAGTAAAAACACCACACAAAAACACATTTTAGGGGTCTCTCCCCTAACCCACTCCAGGGGCCCGAGGTGGGCACACCGCATTGGTTCAGCGGTTCGCTCGCTTCGCTCTCTACCTTGCACTCTCACAGTGGGCCGGTTAATAAATTGCCGCGGCCGCCGATCCAAATTCCCAGTCGCCCCTGGACTAGGTACATGAATAATATTATCAAAGTAATCAATTATGATACAGTAAATAAAATATTGCAACCACCATCCCATTCATAGTTCAGGTTGAGCAAGATCTTGCAATTAAGAAACAACGTATAAATCTACAAGGTGACATAAATAAATGATTATATTGGATAGTTTATTGGATTACTAGGACAGTTGAAGTAAAATGTATGAAAGGAAATAAAAAGTCTGTAGCTTATTCAATTGTTTTATTATAAATAATGACCACAAGTGGTCCAAAGAGAGCTTAGACGTCAATGTGTTTCATCTCACCTCATTGTACATAAATGAATGTCACTCACATTGAAAACCCAACTACGTATTTATTAGAAATTTAATATTCGAACTAACTAATAACAATTATTTAGGTTAATATGGTATCAATGGACTCCAATAACACCTTATAGTGTCATGACTTCAAATCCTGTACCCATACCCTATATAATCCACTCATATACCCTTCGCATCTACGTTTATATATCATTTCTTTATTCCAAACTGTAACCGCTACAGTGCCACCATGTATATTCATATTATATCAATGCTACTGTCATGTATATTATTCATAGTATATCAATGATACTGGCATTATAATATTTAATAAAGAATAATGGTAACAGGGACAATTTTTCAACCCCCCCTTTTTTTTTTTTAAAAAAAAACTATGTTGGCCTCCTATAGATTTGGTGAATTTTTTTTACCCCTTAGTTTGACTTTTGGATTTTTGGAATTTGGAGGGAGTCCGTTCCCCCTGCTACTGCCGGTGAGGCAGGATATATAGTCCTCCGGACTCTCGATTCAGTTGACTTTTCACGACACATTAGTTTCATCTTTTATTCCGTTGTCGTCTATGGAGCCCAACTATGGTTCTGACGGACCATGTATCTTCCTTTTTACACCAGGTGTACATATGCTAGCTTCTTACTGCCATATCATATCAAATTACTCTCAGCATGCGGTATATTGTTTATCTGTTGTAACAGGGATGTCCCAAAATAATGTGTAAAGACACTCGAAACAAAGGCAGTTTGTTAAATCAAAAGCAACAAATGAGTCTTGTTTGGTATAATATAAAAAAAATGCTTCCATTTGCCATGGGTTCGTTGCAATCCGAAATGTGGACAAATGAGAGCAACATCAAATTTGTCGATTTCTGGTTTCTGAAATGCAAAGAAGAACCATTTTAAAGGACAAAAAATATATTGCTGTGTTATCTCTTAAAGAGATCGAGATCCCTGTCGACCACTAACCAAGCGCCCACGTGGGGATGACACACCAGTCTTCTAACAAGATAGTTGGCTTGAGTTTCTTGCCATTTCTGGCATTCAGGTCCGTTTGGTTCGAGTTGGCTAACTACGGTTGGTTCTTTAGTTCGCTTCAGACTGCTTCCCTCTGTATGCTTATTATCATAGGTTTTGGTTAATTAGTTTGCTGTTTTATTCTGTCTAGCGAACAATATAGTAAGAAGTAGATATTTTCAAATTGGTTTGGGGGAATTGTCACTTGGTGATAAAAGCAGGAAAGTGTTGGGCAACCATATCTAGGGCATGTCCATAAGAAGGAACTTTTAGCTATAGGTGATCGCAATAATTTGTCCTCTGATTAATGGCGGCGCAGTTTTTTTTTCAAAATGGATGCCATACTGCTATTATCTTCTAGATTTGGATTGAGTTTGATAAAATACGCGCTATAGGCACTCAAGCATGCTTGAAGCACATATGTGTTTTAAAAAAGACGTTTCGATCAAATGGCCATTGCAGTGTTATCCATTGCATACTGACTGCCATATTCCCAAATGGCCGCCATTAAGCTATTTTCCTATTTGCATGAAATAAAGTATGTATAACGTTTTTTTTTCATACAATCAATAAGTGAAAACAAGGTGTTATTTGAGCTTTCCAATTGGTTACAGGACCACCGTGGTGGCCATTTTCAAGTTGGCCGCCATTAATTGATTCTTTTATAGTCTGTTGTACACTGTACCTTTGGTTATAGAGTCACAAAATCGTCACACGGGGGTGCCTAGAATAGGTTTTAAGTAAAAAAAGGTCACTATTAGGTTAGTCTGATTTAGCATTGGTTTGCACTTACACCATTACCACGATGTATGCATCGTTTCCTTGTTAACAAATCATGTTCATCATCCTTCTTATGTTGATAAGATTTTATGTTGGTAAGCCCACAATAAAACCAACAAAGCAAACCATACCAAGTGGTTACCCAGACTTCATTAAAGGCATGTTTTTCAACTAATGTTATCTCATCTTGACCAACTTGAGGCAACTTCTGACTACACCAGTCTTTAAACTACTGTAGACTGTGGCATTTAGCAGAATTTACTAGTCCATTGCTTTAAACAAAAAAATAAACTAGAGTGCTTTATGGTCTTGATGTATAATCCATGTGCTCTTCCTCCCAATGAAGTCAGCACTAATGGACATTCAATGAGAGCCACCTATCAGTCGTTTCCGTTGGGCTCAAATGATGATTTCATCTCCTGAGCTTCCATGTCCAAATGAATGAGGATGGACTAGAAAGGAAAAGAGTATTGGGTAATCTTTCTGGACAACCCTTCCAAAGTTAGAAGTATGCCACAAACTTCCAAGTTGTGGTTGCAAGAAGGTCAGGGGTTCAGATGAAACAGGAAATGCTTGAAGCGCGCTTCAGTGCCGGTATGCAGACTTGAATAATTGCAACATCAAAAGAATCTCTCGATAAATTCACTTCTGTGTTTTACTTAGATTACCTGCAATTCGCTACTTGCTAAGCCAAACGGAGATCATAGCAACCATATTACTACATGTAACCAACCTGACCTTTTCCATGTAGTAGCATTTAACTTCTAGGTTAACCTATACTACGTAACCCCATGACTTCCAAAAGAGCTTGCTACATTTTTTGCAGAATTTTCCACAACCAAGGGAAAAAAAAAAAAATTTTTCAGAAAGCTGCATAAGCATCGACATGAGTGCTATAACTGCCAGTCTCTTTTAAAACTACGGTCTAGATGACCTGTACCATTTAACAACTTTGTCCCTAGGCGGATCGGTTGTCTGTCCTCAAGCTCTCATCATGCTTTCACCTGTGATCCGCAGCTGAACAATCCAGCTCCACAACTTCCATTTCTTGAATGGTGATTGAAAAATTAGTAAATCAGTTGTAGATCTCTCTCAGCGATAATGATCTCCATGTTCCAATGAAGTCAGCATACCGCCAATTTCACAGCGCAGAGATTGTATTGTTACAGGCGCAGAATGCCACCTTGATTGGTCTTGAAAAACAAAATAGACTGTGTTAATGTTATTGGACTTCAGTGCTACTTTTGACACTGTTGACCATAAACAGCTCTTAACCCGCCTGAAGTATATGAAATAACTGGAAAAGCATTAAGTTGGTTCTTTTCCTACCTAGATGACCGAACTCAATCTAGATCGATCAAATTTGCTTCATCAGATTCAGTGGCGGTAGATTGTGGAGTTCCACAGGCTCTGTTACTGGATGTATTGACTTCATCTTGTTCTCTGCCCTACTACAGGATATCATTACTGCCCATGGTGTTCAATCTGTCGTTAACACCGATGACAGCTCTATTTCTCTTTCCACCATTGGGATTGTGATGCAGCCATAAATAATATTGAATCATGCATTGTAGTCATCAGATCCTGATGTAAATCCAACAAGCTGATATTTATTACAAGACGACAGAGAATGTTGTGCTTTCGTTCTCATTCTTTACAGATCGACTAGTAACTCTCAACCATCCATCATTGGCAATTCAGTTTTTCATCTGCAAGCTAAAGCACACAGAACCTTGGTGCCATCTTAGACTAAGACTAAGAAAGACTAAGAAAGAACAATCACTGGATAAGGAAAATTGGGTAATTTTGACAGTACCTTGATGAAAAATGCACCATTGGATTGGTCCATGACTTTTTTCAAGGCTGGATCCTGCAACTCCTTGCCCTATGGTCTCCCAGAAAGAGAAGTGACCAAGGTTCAGTGAGTTCAAAATGCAGCTGCTCGTTTTGTCCTTAATATCCGTTGTCAAGAACATAACATATCTACCAACTGCATTGGCTTCCAATTAAACAGACCTCATTAATACTGATATTGTGAACTTTTTTCTTTGTCTTTCTTATTCTTTATCTTCCTCCACTCCGGCTGTCTAGGATAGTTGTTTTCACCAG
>JAMKCH010044441.1:0-22542 GCA_023653785.1 Ophioderma brevispina
TAACCTTAGTATGTGCCTTTGACCTCATTATCAAATTGGACTTTAAATTCCCACTCCACATATGCGATTTACCAAAGAAACTCCAATGATCTCATCCCCATGGTTGTTATGGTAGCTGGATAGTGAGATTTCTCAATAGTCTGCAGGCTGCGGTCTTAAGATATTACCGCCGATGCCTTTGAACATTTTTGCTCCTTCCATCTGCCAGGCAAAATTTACTACTTTATAAAGCATTAATAAATTGTCAATAAAGAATCCTGTTCAAATGTATGATTATGAACAGTATCAAAACTCTGCTTCTCATCCACAATTTTTGTAAAGCATATTTATTTGCACACCATTGTTTTCAACTTTCTCTGGTGGGAATTTGGAGAACAAATTATTAGTATTTATTTTATGCAGGGCCAGATAAGTAGCCGTTTCATTAATTAAAGGGATAAGCAGCGATAATGCATGAGAATAATAAAAATGGAAAATACATTTTTTAGCCTTCTTAAAATTTCAAAAGATAAAGTAAGTACAACGCCATACAGGGTGTCTCCTCAGAACGAATTACAACCTAACTGTGGTGGACCCAAACTTAAAAGTGAGTATCACATTTAATAATTTTAAAAAAGAATCTTAAACCCACAATTATTTTTAAATATTCTAATGTAAACATCACTCGATTAGGTTCAGTAGTTTTGAAGAAAATAAGGCGTGTGTATGTACACATGTCAAGGACATTCCTTCCAAAGTTGAATAAAGTGATTAAGACAGAACCATAATCAATATTCTTTCATTTTCTTTTTTATTGTATTTCTTTAAAACAAAAATATGATATAAAGGATATTTTGCACCAGGCTTTTCAAAAAACATAACATGGCAACATACATTACAAAAGAAAATTTACATCTTTTCTTTTCACTAAAATTGAAGAAAAATGAAGAATGTCAGCGACATCGTCAGCTAGTTTTGACAATTAATGTTAATACCATGCTGTCGCCAATCCAGGCCAAAATTCTTTTTCATTTAATTTAAATTGAAATCACTCAGGGAAGCTTTTTAGAGAAGCATGCTTTGAATTAATTTGAAAACGAAAAAGTGTATAAGTTAAGTTTGATATTCAACTAGGTGTGCATAAAAAATTCTAGAAAGAACGGTTTCAAACACCAAAGTTCACCTTTTCTGTTTTGCCCTAAAAAATATTCAGTGTGTAGATTTTCCGTTTGTAAATGCTTTCAAAGATTGATATCCAGAATGACAAAACCAAGGACAAAAAGTGAGTAAAAATTAAACCAGTTTCGGCATATGTGAAAACCACAATGGCCCTTCGTATGGGCGACAATGTTGACCAAACCATCTTGTCTTGTGCCAGTACTTCATTATAACACGAGTAAGATTAAAACCGGGGGAGCGGACATTTGGAATTATTGCACTCAAATCCTGCCATTATTATTTAAATGTGGAATCCCCCATCTTATTGGAATAAGATGTCTAATGTTGAATAAAAATAGTGTGCATAACCTATTGTTCAGTTTTTATCCACTTAAAGTATGTTAAAATACAAATTCAATCTTACGCAGGCCACCCCCTAGGTCAAATTACACATTTCACATTTAAAGATTTATTGGTGTTGTTTTCTAATAAGATGATTTCTTGTTATTCCCAGCTTTGTTTTTCTGTTGGATTTTTTTTATAAGTGTCACGGGGAATTGTTGATTACTATCAATAAAACGAACAAAATGGCATTGACTCACAAATATTATGCAAGGCCGGTTCTTTGGGAATGAAAAAAAGACAGCTTGACAGATAACACGAGTAATCAGCGGGTTAGTTGTTACTCAAACTGGCATTCATGTGAGCAAAGTTGGGAGGAAGGAAGTCCATTGACATGTGTTACATAATCGTTTTTCAAAACTACTGAAACCGATCGCGTGATGTTTACATTAAAATGTTCAAAAGTAATTGTGCTAAGATTCTTTTTAAATTTCTCAAATGTTGATATTAATTTTGAAGTATTGTCGCCTATATTTAGGGTGTAATTCTTTATGAGACAACACTGTATAACTACGTTAATGTAGGGCCAAACAAAAACATCCAATAGTGCAAAAATGAAATATTTATATTTGAGCAAGTTGAATACCGTCTTTCTAAATAAGTATACAGCGATGGTGTCTTCAAAAATCTATACTATAAAGCTGATGTGGTTTAAACCCGTACGAATAACAAAGATCAATTAAGTTGGTTGAGTTCAAACCTGTACCAGGGCATGGTCACAGTATTACGATTATAAATCTGGGACATTCACAAGGAGGAAAAGGTCTTTTTATCTCAACGTCAAAATTTGATACGCACGTATAGAAATTCAGAAATAAAAAGTATTGCTGTCTTCTTTAATATGTGGATTCATAGCAACCCAATTGCAAGTGGTGTTTGACATCCATGTCGTAACCAGATCTAGAGATTTATGACACATCATTGTTTGCACAGCGGCGCCTCTAAAGTCAATTTTTTTTCAGAAAATCCCATCTTTGGGGGGCCTAAATCCCATGTGGGATAATGTTTAAGACGGACCACACTTTAGAGTACACTGCAAAATTTCGTATATTTGACTCCTTTTAGGTAGATCACCGGATAGTGCCTTTAAAGCTACATGCAATGAAATCACATTTATATCACCAGCTAGTTTTCCCTTCTATCAAGTTTGTCTATAAAAAGTATACAGGTGGGGGTTTCTTTTAATTATCTTTTACTTTTACTAGAATTTATATTATTTTCATGTTCTGCAGGAATCACTGATAGTGTCTTAAAGTTATAGCCAAAACATTAATTATGACAAATGACCTTCTTGTGATTTCTTTCATGCCAGCAAGGTTTGCTTCATCAATGATATCTGCTATTGACTGAGAATTCTGCTCTGCTAATATGAACAAGGCGTGTGTGATTTCTGCAGTGGCTAAAGGGCTCCATGCCTGGTGTTTAGGTCTATGCCAGTGGTTAAAGGTATAAGGGAAGGTATAACTGAAGGCATGGAATCGCAGCTTTTCTTAAAACTTACAATAACTAATTGTGATTTTTTGAAATTTTTCTACGAAATTGAAAATATGAAAATAAATGTTGACATTGGCACTTTATGACAAACATTAGCAACTATTACAGACCCATTTCTGATCTGGATCCTCCTCATAGGAACCACACCATTAAAATTTAAACTAGTGACAGCAGACAACGTCAGAGCCAAACAGTGTTGGTGTCCTAATTTGACCCTTTCCATAATGAGGAGTCATAAATGTGAATAGTTGTCCCTTTAAATGAAATTTGAAATTAACTCATAATGTTTGGACTAGTCAAACCATTTGAGTGGTAAAGATTTGTCGTGCCATTTTTGTATATAAATTTTTAGAGGTTTTTTTGGGGAAATTTTCAATTCTAACTTCCAGTAAATATTTTAAAGTTAGCAATGGGTGTGTGAACACATGCAATCTTTTGATGCTCTGTACTAAAAAAATCAGACTTCATCATATGACTTTTTCACATTTTTGTAGAAGCGGTCTTGTACCCTACCTTAAAAAAAGTGTTCATATGTCACATTTCAAAAATATCTGGTTACCCACCAATGTTTTGTTGGGGCCATGGATGCAGGAGCCTTCAAGTCAGATTGTGTAGGGCTTGAGAGGTCAAATCATCCCGCATTGCCACTGAAAAAAATATTACAATTTAAGAAAAACGAAATGTTAAGTTCAATACATTATTAATTAGTAGGCGAGTAAAGTAATAGAATCACAATCAAGGTAAAGATAATAATTGTCCCACCTGAGAATAAAGCATGTTTGTTGCATATTGGGTAATTATGGCCTAAAATCGCAAGTTTATTTTCTGAAACTGAAATATAAGAAAAGTCCCGTATTCTTAATAATATTTAATATTGCCTACCAATATCATGAAACATTCAAAACATTACAGTCAGGGAGGCAACTTAACCCATTCCTGCACAAGTGCAACCTCCGGGTGTGGTCATTGTGAAAATCCATATTTAACACGCATAAAAAAAAGAATTTCGCAGAACCAAATTTTTGGTCAAATGTATGTTACTTGTCATCTTTGTATTTGTTGATTTTTAACACGTCCCATCAGTGGCGGTGCCCCGGGGGTGGGTGGGCGGGGGGGGGGGGGGGGGGGGGGGGGGGGGGGGTTGGGGGGGGGGGGGGGCATGGGGCTTTTTGCCCCCCCCCCCATTTTTTCTTGCCCCCTAGTTTTTGCCCCCCTTGGCCAAAAGAAAAAGGGATTTTTGGCAAAATTCGGCGCTTTGGAGCCAAAAAATCACAAATTTTGGGAAAAATTCCTTCAACGATTTTGGGGCACAATTGGTTACAAAACATCTCCAAATATTTGATACTTTGGCCCCCCCCTTTTTGGCCCCCCCCACCCCCCTCCCAGAATCCGCAACCCGACCGTCGATATGTTCCTCCTTTTTTTTCTTCCCCCCACATTTTTTTCCCGCTTGTTTTTTTTCCTTTGTCCCCCTTGTTTCCCCCCCCAAAAAAGGAGGTCTGCCGCCGCCACTGCTTCCCATCATATAATACTTTCTCCTCGTGTTAGATTATCTCTTGTTTTTCAAGCGTGCATATTTTTTTCAACGAATGCACTTGGCTCTGTCAGATAATGCAAGGGTCACAATAATCACGGGTCATCAGAATCATGCACGGGTCATCAATAATGCACGGTCAATCAGCTAATGCAACGCGGGTCACACAAGTGCACAACGCCTATAGCTACTAAAATAACCGTCATCATTTGATAATCGACTTACTGCTCACGTATCACGTAATCTCATGCCTGCATCGTATATAAAAAAAAAAAATTTTACCCTCCATCATAAGCGAACTTAGTATCTACAATCTTTGGTGTCAGTGCTAACTTCAAACCTTATGGTGTTGAAAAAAATAATTGGTTTCTTCCTCGTTAAAAAAAAAGTATTAAGCTGAATTCACGTGCGCAGACCATTCAAAGTAATGTGAATTTTGTACTGTTTCTTTTCCGAACCGCGTATATCTTAATTAACGACGTTTGAACATAAAATAATTGATCTTAAATATAAAATTCCTTAAGTTTATACATTTGTCTAAATTAAAGCCTTTCAAGAAGTTTAGTAGCGGGCTCTACTGAACTTTTCCTACTCTGTGCCCGTGACGTCAGCGCGAGACTGATGGGCGCACCAGAAAACCGCACGCGCTGGCTGTTAAAAGCGACGGCGTTTTTTTAAAAACTCTCGCATAACAAATATGGCATACATTGACTCGTGCCGTAAACGCGTCAATGTTATGACATCACTGCACGGAGTAAGAGAAATGGACTATATCATGTTGCTATATAATAGTAGGCCCATTAGAATTAAGTGTAATTTCAATCAAGAACCCCAAAATCAAAATTCACAAATAAAATTGTTTTCAATGCAGAACCAGTCATGTTTGACATCATGTCTGCGTGGGTCTTTAACATCTAATACAGTGGGCATTGTGACTTGGTAGAAGAAAATTCATATGGCATTTATAGGCAAATCGTCACTGATGAGTTTTTGTTTTGGAAAAAGTAATGGCAGGCGAAAAGTCTAAAAACAAATCTTTCTTCATTCATTGAGGCGTTTCATCACTAATGGGTTGTTTTTTGAAACTGCCAGGGAGTGCGAAAAGATTACCACTCTAAGCCCGCTTAAGAGTCTGTGATTTTTCTTCCGCACTTCCAGAATCATTTTCAAACAACTAATAAATCAACAATGGAAAAATGCGTCAAGGTCTTTTGGCACTATTTTCTAGAGTATCTAACTTTCGACATGTTGGAGTATAGAAGTGTTTTTTTAATTTATTTGTAAAACTACCTCGCGACTCAAAAATTTAAGAAATTAACGTTAATTATTAAGAATGTTAATGTAATGATTTGATGCTATTGTTTTCTCATAGTATATGACGGATAAGGACATAATGACCCACAGCCTCAGTGCACTCGACAAGATAATTGCACTTGACCGTATGGTCAGTGCAGGCACCACTCGGCCTCCGGCTCGCGTGCTTCCTGCACGGACCCATACGGTCGCGTGCGATTATCCTGTCGAAGGCACTAGGCTAGGTCCTTATCCTTAATCATACCAAAGTCACTCCCTCCATAGAGAGTCTGTTACCACCTCCCTCAGCATTGAATAATACCAGCACGTCGATTGGTACACCCTGGTTAGCGAATAATAATTGAGGTAAAGTGCTTTACCGAAAGACGCACATATTGGCCACAGTGGGGCTTAACCTCAAAACCTTTGGCATATCGGTTGAGTTCTCTAATCCACTGGTTTACACATACACTTCAGCAAGTCCCTTTAGCATTATTTTTTAGACAGGCATGAAGTTAGGGCATGAAGTTGTGGCATGGTTGCAAGGAACTCTCTTTCATCACACTTACCTGTCCCAATGACTAGTCTTCTTGGTTCACCTTTAAGCGGCACATGTGTTGATGCTATAAGTGATAATTGTATTCCTCAAACTGGGATACATAAAACACTGCAAAGAAAACAGAGAAACGTTTTGTGTGTGATGTCATATTAGGGTGGTTCCTCCAAACACAGTTTGCCTTAATGACTGCAGTCCAACTCAAAACCAGGGGTGGTAGGACATGCAAACCTTACAGCAAACGTGAATTTAAAATCCGGCATCAACATCGGCGTACAATGAGTGCTAGTCCTTTTTCAAGACCTTAAGGTGAAGGGCACTCTTTACGCATATCGGATAAAGACTTTGACTAAAGCTATGTCTGGTCCAGATATATTTAAAAAAAAACCTAACTGTCATAAGTGAAATTTACACTGGTTTTCGGCAATGGGGTTAATCCACTACCCCAATGGTAAGCTACTGCATGCTTTTAGCCCAACCAGTTAGGTAAGTGACACCAAGCTATTAGCAGAGTTTTGTCTGGCATAGGATTTCGACGCGGGGGCGTGTTTTATAAAGGTTTAAAAACACGCATATAGGCCTAATGTTGAGTAGTTTTAACATACTCAGTTTATAGGTCTTTTTTGGAAGTATGGGATTGTTCAGAATATGCTAAGTATTGAATTTCAATTGTATAAAACCATATAAGGTTTTGTAACCAATGGCTAGTAAATCGCCATTTTACCTGGCTTGCAAAGCAACTCAAACCCCGCAATCGTATGAATCCAAGCGGGCAGAACAGCAGCATGAATGATTGTCCAGTAAAGGCGAGCACGCCCATTGGCAATCCGAGACCGTCCAATTAGACCGACCAATCACAGCACAAAGCGCAGCAAACATTTTCAATAAATAGCGATGTTTTTTCCCAGGTCAACTGCATCATTTGGCCTACGGGCCAAGAACAGCAAGCTTGGCTGGTCATGGACAAGGGTCAAAGTGGAGACCCCGACAGCGGATGGAATCGGGACGAGGCCCCAATTAATGTCACAAGATTAATAGTAATTCGGTTTCCAAACAAGAAGGAGACTTAAGTCTCCAAGTTAAGGGCAGTAGTGGATATTGTAGTGTATGTTGTCTAGAAGCAGTTAGTTTCTCTTACAACTCGAAAGAAAGAAATTGTTGTATATAGGAGTTAGTTTTCCTCCTATCAGGGTGATGTCCCAGTAATATTTAATTGTTTCATAGTTTTGACACGGGATATTACAAGAAGGTTGTCGGATCACAATTTTTGAACTTGTTAAACAAAATAGGTCTTACTCAACACCAACCTTTTAACCTTTACTAGAAACCAGATAAGTTTCTTTCTCCCAGCGTTAAAGGGTTTTACAATTACGGACTAAAGCAATAGCATGTCGACATTTAGTGTCAGTTATAAACCAGAATTTTCCAAGTTAGGAAAATTATCTCTCTCTCACCACTCACAGCATCAAGATAGATTATAGCGAGTCCCCGGCTTGATGCAGTTACCGGTCTGTGCCCCTCATTTATTTTCAAGTCATACTTTTTCCTAATTTGTTGTGATATTACTAAATTTATATATTGAACAAGGTATATGGTGATTTTTGTCAATACACTGGGACCGAGGCTCCTGTAGAAAATGCAGTAAGAATTCAATAAATTATCGTTTTGGAAATCCCAATGCCCCAAAGCGGGGGGGGAGCAGGTCGTGTCCCTTCCCCCTGCAACCCAACCATCACGTTTATATTTGTTTCCGAAATTTATTTTTTATTTGTACCCATCAAAGTACATCAAGATCATACCATGCTCAGCTGGTTATATCACAAAGATTATCACTATCACCTTACAAGATATACCTAACTGGTTCAGGCTTCATGCAGAGGAATAATATACTACTTAACTGCAAAAAGACATGTCCTTTTAACCTTGATCGTGAGGATATGTTTCTGTCCTGTTCCCCCACAAGGAAAGTTTTCAATACTGTGATGAAACATCCTCTTGCCTGTTAGAGAGAATTTGCTGTCTTGTTCCCACAGCAAAGATAGTCGGTTTGTTGTGAGCTATCTGTACCATGAAAAATGTTCCCTTACCCTGATGGTGCGGTACGTGATAGTGCGTATGTTTTTTTTCTATTCTGACACACGATTCCATATTTTTTTGCTAGGATACTAAATATTATCATAATGAAATGGTCTCAAACCTGATAGTGAGATATTCCCCACAGCTTAGTAGTTGCCAATTGCGAGGATGTCAATCCTACATTAACCTATCTCCTCCCTGATATGAGATGTGTTTTGTCCTGTTAGACAAGCCAATAGTAATTATGTGAGGATATCATATTATGGAGAAACCCTTACCGGAAAGAGATGCATTGTCCTGTACCACCCCACATTCCTTAAACAGCTGTGGAAAATTGTAAGCATTTCATTGGCTGATGCCTGGGTTTCATTCGTTTAATTGATCCCAGTAGTTAACGCGCTGCGTTGATGTTTTTTTAGGTGAAGAGCTCTCCGTCATACCGTCGTTTAAGCTTTACGTTCGCCAGCGCGCCTGCCAACGTTGCGTCTTGTTCTTAATGGTCGTTGCGGTCAACGGGTTGTTCGATTGTTTGTCACCGGGCGGTGGCAGTCCTTTTTTTTTTTTTTGTTGTATTTAAACAGAAGTTTTAAAGAAAAGCCGTAAAGCAACGCGAAATTGGGTTAAAAAATGACCTCAAATGTAAAGCTGGTTTAAGAATGAGAATAAAGGTATGATTTTTGGGAACCGTCACTCTCTTTAACGACGGATTGACCCGGCGACCAACTGATGATTTTTGCGTGGAAGAACTCGGCCCATCCGGCCGGGTCGTTCTTCCACTTGAAAAATATGGTATCGCCTTGGGTTTTTTTCAATTCGTCGTAAAGAGAGTACCGGTTCCCAAAATCATACCTTTATTCTCTAATTAAAGTAGTCCGTTGTTGTGAGGATATCCAATAACATGACAAAATGTCCTCTTACCTGTACGTCTCAATAATTTATATTGGACAAATTGGACACAAGCGCCATGGACTGCGTGAGCCCAGAGGAACGCACCCATTTTCGGCGGATTTGTAACTCGTCAAGTTCTCCGAACCTCCGCAAGCTTGTTGCGCGCTACACAAGTGTGTGAGTCTTCGGGTCTAAGTAATTTTTAATCCACTGTAGCGAGACATCTGCTTGTCCAATTACCCATAGCAAAACAGGAGTTTGTTTGCTGTGAGGTTATCAACTATGATAAGACGTCCCTCACCTTAAGGTAGTTATAGTTTGTATGTCTGTCATCACAGCAAAGTGATCTGCTGGTGTGAGCTACTAAACCAATATGAGGAAATAATATCTCTTACCTGATAGTGAGATATGTGGTTTTCTGTTTCCCACGGCGAAATATCGCTGTTGTGGGATGTCGATACCGTGAGGAATGTGTCCTTGTCGTACCTACATTCTCTCCTGGAAAGCAGCCTAGATAAAAAAAACATCCAATTACAAAAAATAGTGAGAATATGAACAGCACTGTAGCAATGCAACCACCCTTTCCACAAAATTAAAGTTCTCATTTCCTCAAGTACTATTTGGTGTAAAGCACACCACCGTCCCTTTCCCAAAAATTTTTTTCCCCAAACAAAAAAACCCCTCCAAATTTCATAGAACAGTTTTTGTACAACTAATGCCGAAATAGGTTCTATGAGGCATTACCCCATCAAGCTTTGTGCAACATTTCCAATAATTAGTAGCACCCAAGAGGCTGTCTTTTTTGGCCTGAAAAGTGAAACAGATTTGGTGCCAAAATGCTGAATTATGATGGGCGCAACAAAGCCTATCGAGCTTAGCTTTTGAAATTCACAGACAAAGTGTTTAATAAAATAATCAAACCATAAACTGTTTTCATGCGCCTTTTGAATTTGTCCATCAAATAACCATTTTAAGATTATACCATAATAACATTAATGAGATTAACTATTACATTGTGTAGTTTGTGGGATTCTCAATTTAACATCATACCTATAAATATCTACTCCTCTAAACTTGTAAATGTTCTAGGAAATATTTTACAGATCTAAAAGATAAAAATCCATATCTAAAACGTCTAGGCAAATTTAATTGTTATAATTTCAAATTTTCACATTTTCACAATTTTTCGGACTTCCAGATTTTAATGTTTTATGGCAACGAGAGCACATACTTATGAGGAGCAGCTCTCCGGCGTTGACCTCCTATCAAAGATGGTAGCAATAAACAAAGCATTTGCTATCTCATTGACATGGGTCTAATGGACTTCAGGGTATTATGCCCTGCGAGGCCAGCAGCACACATAACAGGCAGCATCTCTAACATGGGCACTCTGTTTAAAGAGAAAGAAAAATTACACAAAAAATCATCAAATTCGCAACTTAATCAAAGCATCATATATACTAAACACTGCAAACATTTTTAATTTATATATGAAGTATATAAGTATTGCATGTATGGGGACAATCACTGTACGTACTACTCTAATACCTGGTATATTGAGAAGTCTATCCGGCTGAGGCATCGCAAAGTGCTCAGTGTGCCACTGTGACAGTAGCTGCCATGGTAGACAGGGGTGCTGCAGTCATAGGCGGTAAATCCCTCCATATGTTGATGCCTGTTCATGTGTTTTTGACCAAAATAACCTCAAAATTACCATAATGTTTATAAAAAATTGGTAAAAATTCGCGCATTTGTTCTAATTGCAATTACATTAAGATTTTAGCTTTCTAAATGGCCCCAAAATTTTTAGCCGCTTTGCACGCACATGTGCTAGTAATGGATCTTTTCAGCAAACCCTTGTTTCATTCATTAAATTTTCGTCAAACCCATCCCCCCCCATGTCAAAAACGAAATGTACGCCACTGGCCTGCAGTATAGGCTACCACCCAAACGGTAAGAATCCTGGCCATATACTAGGAGGTCCTCTACATAGCAGAGTTGACATTGGGGGTTGTAGGTATTGCAAAGTATAGACAGTCTCTGTGCACCTTAATAAAATGGTTTGATTGCAAATTGCTCAGTGTGTACGGTGCAGTAGCTGCCACGGAAGACAGGAGTAGCTTTGGTAATAGATACACCACGAGTAATAATCTGGCTATGTAGTCTATGATGGCTTGCAATGGACACACCAAAAAAGATTGGACAGGATTTCTGCAAAGAGAGTGCAAATTCTAAAATACTCCAGAACAAGGAGGACTCTCCTGTGTGCTCTGCATCCATCAAGTGCATTGATAAGAGGACACCTGTGTGGTTGAAATCTTAAACTAGAATTTCAAGTTAAAAGACAATGGAGACTTAACTACCCACACATAAGAACCTTCTTTCTATCATATGTAGAGCTTCAACACCACAGCACCACTGTGTGACAAACAAATCAAGAATCAACTCCACTGTTATTTTTAAAAATATTATAATGAATTTATTAAAGCCACTATCATTGACTCAACCAAGAGAGTCAAAATATTGAAATTGAGGAGAGGAACAGTTTGGAATCTCATAGTTATTTTTTTACAACCTGAAAAAATGACAAAAAAGAGAACAGCAGTGTTCAAAGATATGCATTCCATTTGAAAATGTGTTGTACAAAGTGTCCCAAAACAATCTGATTTTGTATAATTAGGTTGCTTTGTCTTATAAACTCGTATGGTTATGTTAGGATACCTATAATTGTTTTTTAATTTTCTGATTTAGGATGAGGTTGCAAGTGGGCCATGGTGAACACACACATGATCAGCCCACAAAGTGTTGTTTATAGTTAGCTGTCTGAATTGCGGGAACCTATTTCAATTAATTTGGACGAGTTGCTATATGAATGAGGATTGGCCTCATTCCAGTGGCTCACCCGTAAATATTTTGAAGGATCCTCCCCTATATTTTAGGGTTTAAACATGTTTGCCCCCCACAATGAATTCAACAAAACTTTGAAACCGGATTTTGCTGTGGGAAAAATACCCCAAAATTTACGCAAAACTGTGCGTTCACGATATATTTGTTCCTTTTCTGGTTTTTGAAACAATCATTCGATTTTGATGAAACAACTGTGAGAAACAGTGAAAATTCACAAATCACAAATCTTACCATAATACCTTCCAGCAGTTTTCAGGCGCAGAAGACCCCTCCTTCCAAGTTCTGCCAGGGCTAGACAACCCCACCATGCCAGGCTCCACGGTTCTGAAAATGTTTAAAGCAGGTTGTTGAGCAGAAAATCGAAATCATTGGCAAGAGTGATGGTTGTGAGAAGTGAGTTTATAAAGCCCACTATCGTCGAGTTTCTTCAAAATGGAACAAATCGTGCCCTGTATTTTTCATCAAAGTCCATTTTTTTTGCACGTGTGCTTGGAAAGTGAAGTAAACTAGCCTGATTATGTGGTTTTAATTTGTGTAATATTGCGTGTGTATTTGTCAAGAAATTGATGATTTTTTATGACTTTGTTTACTTTAAATAAAAGTTGGGGGGGGATCTATCCTACTTTTTAGGTCTAGAAAACATCGTGAATGGAATCTTCAAGACCGTTTTCTTTTCCGCTTTAAAATGCTTGAGTGTCTGTTTTTCACAAACAGTACTATAAGGTGTTGATATGACTAGCAATTTAAGAGACAAAATGGGCATTTTGAATTTGGAAACTAATTACTGATTGTGGCTTTAAAACTTACAGCATGGCAAATTTAATATCCCTAGAATTATACCGAATCACTTTGAACCTTAACTCAATTTTACATGATGCCATATTAAAAACATTTTTTTTTTTGCGATTTGGAGGAATTTAATTTCATCTTCAATCTATTCCTTCATTTTCTCCAGAACTTGAAAGCATTTGCATTTGGCTTTATGAAACAGTGATTCATGCGCTGCTTTACAAAACGAACACAGGCTGTCTTGGCTGTCTATCTTCCCTTTTAAAGGTAGAAGGTTGGAATTGAGGAGGGTGTGCTGGGTTAAAAATTATTTAGACATTTAATCCCAGATTAATCGCTTGTTAATTTTAACTCTGTACAGTGTCAAAAAATCTGAATGTCTCTCTATTTGTTAGTACACAATGCATTTGCATTTAGTACGGCACTTTTTACAGTAAGTACTCGGACTAAGCTATAGCCCTGAACGACTACGATCGAATATGTTTCAAAAGCACAAATAAAAGACGGCTTTGCACCAGACTTTTCTTGTACAGGTGTTTAGGCCTCATATATAAAATATTATGTTACTCATTGGCAAATGTCACAAATTAATGCAGGCTTATTATGTATATCCATACACAACATATCATATAGCAGCAAAATGATGAATACAAATATTTTTTCAATGAAATCAATAAAATTATAAACAATACAAAGACACAACTTGCAAATACCTGCATAAACTTTATAGTGCCTGCGTGCATGATATAGGCACAGACGGTAAACGTACAACATATACAATTTGGCCTCTTGAGATGTTATTGATTCTGTGGATACAAAATGCCTCTCTCCCAAAAAGTTTTGGAAGTCTCAAAATCACTTGGATGTACAGTAATAAACCATTTGTGGCCGGAATTCTGTGAATAACTTAGCAGCAATTCACTCTTATTTTTCCCTATGAGCCAATTGTTTTTATACACCTCTTGTATATATTTCTGTCATCTGATTGGTTAAATTGGAGTCACATGATATGGGTTATTCCTACCATTTCCTGTTTTATTTGAAGAAATAAACAAAAACCAACTATCCCCGTGGGATAGTACCCCTGGAAACCTACTATCCCATGGCAAAAGTTACCATACACTCCTACACAGAATAATTTTAATACGTACACCAAAACACATTTATTCGAAAAATACAGTAGTAGACGAGACATGAAACTCACTCCAAACACAAATCATGGCCACGGGATCATGGCCGACTCCAACAAGTTTACACTGCGGCGTCGGAACGTCTGCTCAGACTGAATGAGCTGCAAACCCTGATTGAGACTTGGGACTGATGACGATCTATTCACAATTTGACAACAAAGGTGATTTAGCAGCAAGTAAAGTTTTGCATTATAGTATTTGAGCAGTTTGAAAGCAACAAACGGGTTCTAGCGGATGTGGAAAAGTTGCAGAATTCTGAAAGATGAATGAGGTGCTATAAAACAAATAGAGACTGCTCTTGATTCGGGTGATATGGTGAGAAATATTGCCCCTTGATGATCTTGACACCGCGGGCCTACTATTTTCTTCGACCTTCGGTCTCGGGAAAATTAGTAGGCCCTGTCTTCAAGTTCATCTTGGGGCCATATTCTCACCATCTCCTCCTATGACGAAGTCTCATTATTGTTACTTAACTACCTGAATAGTTCCAGTACTGATCCAACAACCTGATCTGCAAGCTCTGATGGTAATTTCCTGTTACCTACCAATACTGCAATGTTAAACACAGACGCTGTCCAAATTGGTGAATAAGCACATGTGAAAACATTCAAGTGGTTTACCTAAATTTTGTTAATTTTTTGGTTATTCCACCTGTTAAAGTTCTTTGGTGCAATAAGAGCAGTCTTTCCCACCTTTTTAAATGCTTTCTCTCGTCCCTTTCAGAAAGAACAACATTTCTTGACGCTTCCCTGGACCAATGTACAAAACAAAAATTCATATTCTACAACCCTTTACTTTAACCATAATTACCACCTCACCCTCATGCTACCTCTTCTCCTATACTTTGTCTTGTCTGAAGTATGAAGTGACGACGCGCACATATACCAAGTGGCACATTCAGTTGCAGCGCACTTTTTTTTTTTATGCTTTACTACCGCGCGTGCTGAAGCAGGTGCAATGTATATGCTGCGTCGCCTACTTAGTACTTCAAGCTGGATGGAGTATGAGTAACACAACATTGAATTATGGGGGTGTAGATTTAAAACATGCCCCTCAAACTTAACATTATGGTTCTGCAGAAAAAGTTGCACAATTTTCTGAGTATTGCTAATAAATCAATTTTCATTCATTGACATATTACAACCCTTCCACTTAACCATAAACATCGCCCTCCCTTTACCTCTATTATCAACGCAAAATTCAAACAATTCCTAAGTCAATTTCACACAATGAAATTAGGTGTAGACTTTCAACTGCACCAAAACAAATATTCAAAAAACACATTTATGTTTTAAATCATCTAACTGAAGCCTGATTTCCTTTCCAATGTTGACTGAAATATTGAATTCCCTTCTGAGAAGTGGAATTGCCCCAAATACATAATAACACCCCTAAAGAGAAAGGGCCTCGACCAGTGACCACAGGTCACCCCTTCGACCTTAGCTCTTCCTCAATTCCGTTTTGGGTACTCAAACCCACACAGACGCGCGAATATATCATGCTGTGGGGCGGGCCTGGAAGCGGGAAGTCAACCAATGAAAGGAAATTCAGGCTTCAGTTAGATGATTTATAAAAAATACAGGTGTTTTGAATAAATCATTACACTGAACTGATTTCTTTACACCAATGTTAACTGAAAGATAGGCATTACACTCCGTTGAATGAATAGTTTCAATCAACACCAGACTAGCACACTTACAGTCGGAGGGGAGAATGATATATTCAGAGGCAGTCAACAGAATGCAGCAAAGGCGAGACCTGCACCCACTAAACTAAAGAACCCTTTTAAGGGCCTAAAGGCATTTACTAAGAATCGGGGACATAGATGCTCACCTGACAACGCATACTCCGGGGCGAGCGTCATAGTCGGCACCGGATGGGGAGACTTTATGTATGTGTAGTTGAAATTAGTGTGTTTCTGAAGAGTGACATCGCAAAGTTCTCTTGGGGAGTTTGTCGTTCGGTAGTACCACCGACGAGCACGTTGTGGGAGCCGTCCACGACATAGCTTCGCAAATTTCGGCAGTGCTGATTCCGCTGTGATAGGCCCAGGAGGACGTGCTGTTACGGACAGAAGGGGCTATCACCGCGTTGGGATCATTAATTACAGCGCTCATCCATCTAGCAATTGTCGCTTTCGACGCGGACCCCGTGGGGGGAAGCGTTTGTGTAAGAAACAACGAGTCGTTCGAGCCCTGAGCGGACTAGTTTTACGTTTCTAGTACTCAAGGGCCCGAACGGACACCACAGGCGATCTTCGCGCACCGAAGAGTGACAAGCAATTCGGGGTAAGATAATGTTGAGTGTAGGATGAGGATGCTCGTTTTTGCAGAAAATCGGGCCGTAAGAACAATGACCCTGTCACGAGAGAATTCGACGCTGACATCGAGATAATCTAATATCCGAGCACGTATCCAGAGGCGAGAGCGACCAGGAAAACCCACCCCCCCCAGACCCCCCACACCCCCCCCCCCCCCCCGTCTTAAATGGAGGACATGTTTTAGGGACGCCTCAGCCATTGGTTCGAATTGGGGCTTCACTAAGTAGTACTAGACAGTATTAGTCCCAGGTGGACGTCTTCCTGGCCGGAGGGCGTGTAGTAAAATCCCCTCTAGAAGGAGACGGATCGAGCCATCGGCATTAATGGTTGATCCGTCATTCAAAACCGCTATGGATCGCTAGATAGCGACTTGTAGTCTGAAGGCGAAGTTTCAAGTGCTATCAAAGCGATCAGTGGGAAAGTCAGCGATCTCGGCTACGATTGCCCGAGTCGGAGACACCTTTCGTCGCTCACACCAGCGAAAGTAGGGTCCAAGACGCTTAGAGTAACGTCCATGTGGACTCCTTCTTCCCGCTGATATGAGCGAGGCAGCCCTCTGAGAAAAGCCGATCTGGCATCGCTGCCGGATAATGGCCACAAAGTCAAACGCTAGGGTGCTCCAGCAAACAGACTGGCGGCTCCCTCGTCAGGAAGGGATACTAGGTCCGGAGGACGGTAGACGCAGCGGCGGAGCCGCAAAGCGAATCCGCCATTGGACGAAACCAAAGGTGTTCGGCACAAAAAGGGAGCGATTGAGGATGACACGGCACGGCCTCCCGCCCAATTTTCGGACACAATGGGTAGGAACGGAATTGGTGGGAAGGCACTAGGCCGTGATCCCGACCAGTCCATCGCCAGAGCGTTGACTGCGTACGCACACGGGTCGTGAGTACGGGTGCAGTACGGAGGGAGTTGGTGACTCAGGTTCGAGGCCAACAGGTCGATCTGAGGACCATATAATCTATCGAAGATCTCCCGGACGACATCTCGGTTCAGTATCCATCGAGGTCGTCATCCTGCAGCGAGACAGATCGTCGGCAAGGAAAGTTGCGGCCCCCGGATGTGTAATGCGGACATAGTGATGGCCCGATCCCGAACCACGCTATGAACGCATGGCGTCGCAGGACACAGGGGCCGGGGACCCGAGTCCCGCACTGCTTGTTGATGTAGGCCACCACTGTGGGAGTTGTCCGTCTGTACGAGGACACTGGAGTTGGTCACCATCGCAGAGAAGTGAGCAAGAGTTCGTTCTACTGCCACAATTCGAGGCGCATTGGACATGGCCTGGGCCTCGGTCTGGGACACGTTACCGAGGCGCTGAGGTCTAGGGTGAAACCCCCCCCAACCCGACTTCGACGCGTCCGTCGTGATAACAAAATGGACAGGAGGCGCGCGGCAAACGATTATTCCCCGAGTCAGATTGGGGCGGTGGAGACCACCATGCCAGGTGCTCCGGATCTCCGAGTGGACGGGGATCAAGATGGGAATCTGGGTGCTTGACCGGCCTGTAGTGTCGCCCGATGTGCATTTGAAGCAGCCTCAGATGGAAGCGACAGTACGGGAACAACGGTGACGAGACTGGCATCAAGCCTAGCAAGCCGCGAAGGCCAGTCCTCGAGCGGGGCCTGCGGAACGCAGCGCCCATGGATGTCGCAGTGTGAACAACAACATTCACCCGCTCGGCCGTCGGTCTGCAATGCCGGAAGCAGTTGCGGGGAAGCTCCGAGCACCAGATACTCAGCGTACTGAGGAGGGGTAAGGATCGATTTGTCGGAAGTTGACAATGAAGCCCCAACCTCTGCACCACCTGGATGGGTACCGACTGACAATCCCGGCCGTCGCCTGACGGACCGTAGATTAGCCAGTCGTCAAGGTACATGCAGAGGTTGCCCCCCTGACACCTGAGGAAGGCGCCCACCTCCCGGGTCAATTATCGTGAAGACCCTCGGAGAGGTGGAAAGTCCGAAGGGAGACACGTCCACTCATACGACTGGCCCTCGATTGGAATCTGAGCCAAGCTATGGTCTGATTGGCAACTGGAAGCGTAGTAGGCATCTTTCAGATCTAAAGAAGACGGCCAGCTCCCCTTCAAAGCGACGCGCACAGGATCGACGCGAGGGTTTCCATCCTGAACTTCTTCGGCTTGATGTACAGATTTCAGAGGCTTAGGTTCAGGATGGGACGCCAATCCCCGGTCTTCTTGGGAGCCAAGAAGAACGTCGACCAGAATCCCTCGGTGAAGGGGGGGTCGACTGGGGAGAGGGCACCCTTCGCCAAGAGCGAAGAGACATCGTCCAGGAAAGAACAGGTTCTTTGGTTCCCCCGGAAGGGGGGTAGGTCTCGGAAAGTCGCCGGGGGTTCGCCCGGTGTCGAATTCTATTCGATACCCCCGTTCCACCACGCTCAGCCCCCAAGGTGCGGGGAGAAACTGGCTGGCCAGTCCCGCACGTAAGAACTTAAGCGGCAGCCCACCGGAGGTGGTGAGGCTCCCTCCACGAAGGAGAGATCCCGCGGCCGCGTGCCCCAGACGAGCTTTCTTACCCCCTCCCAGGCCGACTGCTTTTGGGAGGGGGACGAGCCTTCGGCATGGCCCCGGACTTCTGGGAAGAAGTAGCCGGAGTGCAGGCTTCTTGGGTTGCTGAGGCGGTGTCGGCTTAGCCGGATTGGCGGAACAGGCAGAAGAAGAAAGAGCGCAGAGCGCTTTTTTTTCCCCCTGTTCTCTTAGCGAAGACCTCCAGGAGGAGATCTTCGCCTGAGCCTCCTTGAGCACCTGCTCCGACTCTACTCGCCTCGCTGAGGCAAGCAGAGAGTCACGGAACGAACCTCCGAACGGACGTCCCGCGACTCGGGCTTGGCATTAGAGACTTCCGATGCTAGATCCGCACTTAGGGTGCGGAGAGTGAAGCAGGCGTTCCCGCGTCGCAGGGAGCGGAGGCGACGCGCCATAGACATTGAAGTCTCTGTTTGCCGGTCACTAGCGAGGCTAGGACCGTTAAGGCATCAGAGGCTTCCGGGGAGAAAAATCCATCCTCGCCCACTGAGGATCTGAGGTCGTGGCGAGGACCATAGAGAAAGCGCGTCGTCCTGTACCCGAGGTCACCGCCAGGTTTAGGTGCTTCAACTGATCCTCCCAGAGGGAGAGAACAGCCGGAGCACTCTTGCCTGTTGGCAACTTGGTTGCTAGGTCAAGACTATGGTCGGAGTCCTCAGAAGGAGTTGTAGTCTCCCTCGGCAGTCCTCAACGATCTGGCGAAAGTTTTCACCGTGTACGAAGGAGCTGCTGAGTAACCTCCCCGGAACGCTTCCACAGTAGACCAACGTCTGATGGGAAGCGTCAACGCCTGGACTCGTTCCGGAGGGAGGATTGGGAAGCCCAATGAGCAATGGTCCCTCCTCCGCACGCTCGCGCTTGCAGCGCGCAGTCAGGCCAATATACTCGTCCTCCCTGCTCATCACATATGGTTGGCACGCTTGCATATAATCCACCTCCTCCTTTTCCGAGGCTACCGCGGACTTCGAAGGCTGCGAAGGTTATCACCTATGTGACTCGCAACCTCCGAGCCGAGCCCATCCCGCCAGCGCTGTCCCCGAAACGTCGGAAGTCTGCGGCCGTAGGAGTCCTGTGCAACGGAACGAGCGGAAGAAGACGGTGGCCCAGCGTCGCCACCTGGGGCGGCGACACCAGGGCCTCCCGCATTGACCAAGCCAACTGGCATAGGCTGGGCAGTAGGAGCCACGAGGCTCGCTGCACCAGCCGACCCTGACGGGGGTACAGGCCGAGGAGGCATGGGGACGACACCCCACGTCCCAGGCACGTAAGCCCGAAGGGTAGTGGACGGTACACCGCCCTGCCCCTTCCCGGTAACATTCTGTACCAACCACTCGCCCAGCTTGACCGGCTCCCAGAAGGGAGACAATCCCCTGCAGTAGCGGCGCAAACTGCCCCGCTCGAAATCGGGTCAGAGCACAGCCCCGACAGCACCTTGTGCCAGCGCTGTGGCACCGACGGCGGAGGGGCGGTGTGACTATAGCCTGGAGGGCTCCCGCGAGCGGGACCCCCGTCTAAAGACTATAGCCTGACTGACCAGCCCCAGAAGTCCAGGACGACTGGGGTGGATAAGTCACTTATCGGGGATGCAGGTAACCTAGAAGCAGGCTGCGGCGGGTAATTAGTCCCCGCGGGTGTAGGCCACTAAGGCTGCCCCGTAGGAACTCCAGTGGCAGGGGCACCCACCGGGTACCCCACCATAGGAGGACCCGCCGCGGAAGCAGAAGCCGGCGGACCAGCACTAGCACCCACAGTCAGCGTACCCGCATGAGAGCCCTGATCCGACCTAGTCAGCTGGGGCATCTGGGGAGGCCAACCCATCGGAGCAACCGCTCGCCACGTCGAACCCCGAAGGGCCCGGTACGGCGTGCGGCGCCTGCTGAGGATGCACTGCATGACTAGCCAGGCTAGAGATGCGAGGTGCAGCGAGCGTAGTCCAAACACCTGCGGCGTCCCGCAAGGGATACCGAGCCAGCGCCAAACCAGGTTTTGCCGAGACAATACCCCGAGTATGGCTACCGTATCGTGGTAGAAGTGCCCGAAAGACACCGGTACCGCCACCACGTTAGGTGTGGATAACAACGGCGATGGATCAGCCCGTGCGACCCAGGGCACCACCATCACCGCTCACCACCACCGGAATGCCCGCGACCGCCAATCCCCCTGGGGATTGGCAGCGCAGACTTGTTGCGCTAGCCTGCACCGGACAAGCCCCTAGGCTGAACCAGGCGAGCTAGAGGCCATTAGCGCTGAGGAGGCGGCCCGAAGTCCACCCATCGCGCTTTCCGAAGCAGCCGAAGCTACCCTACCTTTGGGAGCACCCAAAGCAGCAGCCGCTGCCTTGGACGCACCCTGGACCGGATCCCGACTACCACCCCCCCTCCCCGTTTACCCACACGAGCGGCGTAGCCATGCTCAATGGTTGCCCATTGAACATCCGACGGTCCAAGACAAAAGGGGCCGCACCGGTCCGGTGCGGGAACATTGCCTGTGATCGACCACACAGGGATGGGATCCATTCATGAATGGAAGCAGGGCAGCGTACGCAATTATGCGCCATAACGGGGTGAGCGTGAGTTGCTTAGATGGAATAGCGTGCGCAAAAACCGTACAGAACAATAACAAGCGTCCGTTGAGGTCTCCCGGTACGCAAACGTCAAGACACAAACACCAACTCGGTCACGAGTCACGAACGGTTAAAGAAATTGTTTCAACACAGTTTTTACATATTTTATTAGTATACCACAAGCATATAATAAATAATACACGACACTACACCATAAAAATTGTTATTCAAGCAAGCTCCGCTAACAAGACAGTAACAACTCACACATAGTCAAAGGCGTCAAAGGCAAGCACGTGCGTCACTGGCTTCCTTTGTTTTCCTTGTTTCCCGCTACAAAGGGAGGAGCAGATCACCTGACCGCAATGGCGGCAAAAAAGATACTAAAATAAGAGCTCTCCGACGGTGTAAAAGTCTCCGTTTATTCCGTCCGACTGAGCGCTATAAATCCCGTATATATTCCAGATAGATATGGTATAGTAGTAGGAGTATTCCGTATGAATACGACAACTAGTCCCGTATCAAAATCTCAGTTAATTTTTGGCTGTAATATTGAGAGCTGCTGTAACACGCTTCCGTTTTAATACAGCCAAACGGAATTGAGGAAGAGCTAAGGTCCCGACAGGGTGTGACCTTGGGGTCACTGGCGAGGCCATTTCTCTTTTAGGGGGTTAATTCTTGTAATTTGGGGCCTTCCACTTCTCAAAGGGAAATGCATATATTTCCGTCAACATTGTTGTAAGAAATCAGTTCAGTGTAATGATTTACAGTTCACTTATGCTTTCTGCCGGAACCGGTACAGTGCAATATTCTGGTTGTTCTCTTATAACTTATCTTTTTCTCAA
>JAMKCH010044442.1:0-12035 GCA_023653785.1 Ophioderma brevispina
GTCACATGGCAAGATAGATTGACCGATCCTTGGTTGGTAACGCCAGACGCTATAATCACCTTAATCAACTCGACCAATTTTTAATTGTCTGTCTGGCGAAGGTATATCAACACACAACCTGTTGAAAAGTTTTTGCTGCAGAGTTTGGGTTTAATCTTAAAGCGAATGTGTTCAAGGAATCCTACGGAAGAACGCCTTGAGAGGCAGCAAAAAACGGAGAAATCTTCACCCTGCAAGACTTCATGTATATAATATTTACATTTAAACAACCATCCTTAAGATAAAACCTTATAGTCCCTTCTGTACTTCAATAATTACAAGTTTGAATAATTACACTTTAAGGGGGCTCCACGTTGGACCCGCCGGATTTTTCGTTGGTCTAGCGCCATTGTTTCACGCTAAATGTTTTTTGCCCACATTTTAATGTATTGCCAAATATCAGTTACCGCATTTGGTGGGATAAAATCTTTTGGCCATGGCGTTTTTTAAAGCTAATTAGCCTCAGTTCAGTCTATGGCGGCGCTATTCCAAACTCGGTTTGGCCTCTATTTCTTCCTTCTTCCTCGCAATCAAAAGAAGAGGATTGAAAGAAACTGACCACTACAATAAAGTTACGTTGTTTCGTCCAGTCATACTTTGTATTTATACTATGTGATACATTGTGTGTCTACCCCTCACCCCAGGAATTGTTTAAACATTGCTTAACGACAACAATTAAAGTTTTAGTAGGCTTCAGTCACCTGTGTAAACTGCAGTATTTTTATCTTCACTATTCATAACGTCAGCTTTCACCTGCTTCACCGAAACTATTCCTGGATTTAGTTTTGCGCTTTCTTTGAACATTCTAAGGTTTCTGCTTTGACTATTGATGAGGCTGTGAATGGCCCAACAGGTCCGGGTTGGCTATCATGGCTAATAGCGGACATCATACCACAAATACACGGACTACAGTTTTATATACTATCCCCTCATTCATACCTCCACCGACAAAAAAGTAGAGGCTATTCCACTATAAACTGGAATCTAGTATTGATGACGATACAACGAATTCTGCGACAACCCAGCCGTTTTATAGATAGAGCCCTCTTATGACCATGGTAACGCAGGTGTGGCTTTTATGGAAAGCGGATAAAATGATGTTATATTGGCGTTTATAAGGATTGGCGATTTTATGACAAAGCATTGTATATTTCATGAAAAACAAATTATTGATAAAAATGACAAGCTGCAGCGACTGTTTCTTTCTTATATTAAAGCCCCAGAAATAAAGGGGGGAATGATAAAGAAGGACTTTTTGGTCTGGAGTAACCTTGGATTTTTGTATATCAGAAAAACTTTAAATTAAATACAAATAGTTAATTTGGCCACTGGGAGTGTGTAAACGATGTTAGACCGAAGTTTGACTGTTTTTTTTTTTCAAATGGGTCCCCCCGAATACGAAAACAAACAAGATTATTGAAAGGGGGTAACTTATCACGGAATAAAATCATGTTTTTTTTCGTGAAGGATTTCCGAATTCATAAAAAAGTGGGTCAGACGGTCAGCTTACGGAACCACCGGTGTGAAAGCCAATCTATAGAACTCCGGCGGGAGCAATAGTCCGGGCTCATAGACGATAAGATAAAGCAGGGAAACTAATGGTTGCGTGAGAGTCAACTAGAATTGAGTGCCCTATTCTTCACCGTTGTAGCCGGCTATGAGTACGACGGACTTCTCTCTATAACTTACTTCTGCACATGTCGCGCAGTTCGGGCCGACTGTCGGATCCAGCGATGTTGCTTAGCCGGCAGTGTGGTTTTCCAGGCATGCATGCGCAGTAAATTTAAAGTTGCGTTGTTAATCTAATAACGGTCTTTTAGACATATAAAGTGAGTTAGAATCAATGTATTTGTCAAATAATGTTATACCTACCAAAAAAAATGTGTAATGTAAAAAACGAATTTTAGCTAAAACTTCAATAAAAACCAAAAAAAAAAGTTCTTTGTTCTCACTTTGAACCCACCACAAGTTTGTTTTTTTGTCCTGGGTGAAAATTGTGGCGCATAACATACAGACGATTGGTAAAATATGGATTCCTTTGATGAAAAATATAAACTCTCCCGTCGAATAGAGGTTTGTGGTTTCCGAGTTCTGCAGGGGAGCTTCGTATATGTTGCCGGAACTGGCGTAGAACCTGCCGGCTACGGTAACATTGCCGGATCTGCTGTCCGAATATGTCATATCGAATGCATAGTTTTGACGTTTAAAATAAGGTCTTAATTTGTCTGATCAACAACAGAGTTCTGGCAGTGCTGGAAGTCTTCTGATATCACAAACGATGAAATTAGGCATGCCCCAAGGCTCAGTGGTGGGTCCTTGGATGTTCACCAACTACGCGTATTCCCTATTGGCGATATCATCAAACATTATGGGCTGTACTAACACATTTATGCAGATGATTCACAGATAGCACCCCTTCAACCCAAAGAAACCTGGCGGCAGAGGTTTGTCTCTTCAAGATCAGAGCTTGCATACGGGAAATCAAGCAATTGATGACTGTCAACAAGTTGAAGCTCAATTATGAGAAAAACAGAGTTCTTCATGGTGCTCATAGGCAAAGCTCATGTCGTCTATCTGGCTTAACCCTTCAACTTAAGCACTTGATGACAACGACTTTTCAGTATCCTCCACCGTGCGCAACCTGGACGTAGTCTTTGACACCAACATGCACAAATGTCAGACCAGATATTTCAGCCATAGCAGAAGAGCAAACTTTCATCTAAACAACCTGTGGCGTATCAGAAGGTTCAATGACAAAGACACGTGCACATGCTGTTCGGGCACTGATCATCAGCCGTTTGGACTATTGCAACTGTCTTTTGCATGGAATTTCAAAAATATGACATCACCAGGCTTCAACGACTGCAGAAGAAAAAAAAGGGCTGCGAAGTTGGTTTTTGAACTTGGGCGCCGAGGGCATGTAACCCCTCTACTGAAAGACCTGCAATTGGATTCGTATGAAGAAAGATTCAAGTTCAAAGTTCTTCTACATATCTACAAGTGCTTGCATGCCAGAATCCATCTTACCTAAAGGAAGCCATTGATCTGTACACTCGAAGGGAATGCTGGTCTTGGGTCGAACAGTGACAACTACAAGGCCGTACACATAAGCATGCGCGCCTGTCCTCTGGTGATAGGAGACAGATCTTTCTTCAAAGCTGGACCTCGCCAATGGAACCCACATTACGACAGCAAACAGATCATCTAAATCTATTGAGGTATTCAAGAAGCAGCTAACAAACCCACCTGTTGTGTTTCTCAGGAGTGGGACGCTTGAATTTGCAGTTTTAACTTTGTTGCAATATCAGAACTGTGACTCTTTTCCATCTTTTATTAGTTCGTGTTTTCCACGCTCCCATCTGCCTAGGATTGTTTCATCTTCTTGGCAGAGGCACAAGACGCCCCCCGGTGATTATAATGACCACACCTTATGATACCACCGTGGGTACTTTTACAGGATCCACAGGGGTGGCTCTTTGTATCCCCAATATTTCTGGCCTGTGTCAGTTTAAAGTATGAGTGGCCTATGGGAAGTTGGCTTTCAACACAAAAAATTGTCCAATTCTTGATATGTTGTTATAATCGCTGACATTGTGCCATCCTTTAAATATTATTCCGGCACTTAGTATTCCGGCACTTTTATCATTTTTTAGCCTATTTATTTATATTGTTTGCTTTGAATAAATTTTCTCATTCGTTATAATTATTTTGCTTTTTTTTTTAACTTTGGTGAACGCAATGATCTAATGTAATTGCGGTTCTCCCTCCTCCCATTATTAATATTATTATATTATTTTAATAATTATTATTAATTAGTCTTATTAGAATTATATGCAAATATCATTAGCACAATTGCAACCCTCGTCTGCCGGAGCCATTTTTTGTAACAAATTGTAACAAAACTGTTCCATGGGGGTTGCCACCCTCGTGATTTTCAGTACTGACATCGATTCCTATAAATTTTGCATCACAGATAGCGTAGAGTTTTCTTCGTTTTCTTTCCATTGATATCACAATAAGTAACCCACCTTCCCAAGCAGAATCGAGGAAGTATGAAAACTAGATTATGGTGGAGAAATTGATCTTTTTCCATTTTTACTGCCCTAAAAATATATAAGCACTAAAATGCCTCTGAGTATTTGAAACTAGTAATTTCCCATCAAAGTCGAAACCTTATGAAAATCAGATATTCATAACTCTTTTGGTAAAAATCGAATTTCCCCTCTTTTACAATACCACACTGGGTGTGTTTATGGAATTGTTGTTTTGATGGCATGATGGGAACTTAATGACGGCATTCTGACGTAATACTAGGGGTGTTGGAACTCATTAATCCGAATGACAAGGTGTGTGTGATATTCCTGTGTCGTACTGTGTTGGTAACTTCCTCTCCGAAAGGGTGGGGGGGGAGTGGGAGCCCCGATAACTAATCAACGCTGCTGGAATGGCCTTCCAATGTGAATAGCCGGGAAATAGAGCGCCCATGTAACGTGTTTACGCTTCATCCATTAGTTGTTTTATTGGTTCATAGCAAATCAAAGTTAGGTTTATTTTCTCGATGTTGCACTATGTCTCATGACGGACATAAACGTAGCATTTCCATCTCTGCCGTTAAGTCCAACTGGGTCCAAATCCAATTAGAAATCGCTTCAATTTATGATGAATACGCATTTTTTTAGCATTCTCTTTCCCAGGTAAGTTTCCTAGAACAATCACCACGTAACTGTGTGCCCATCTATCAATTTTGTAAATCGGTTCGCTCGTTCAAAATGTGCCATTATTTGCCTTCTATTTTACCGTATTGTTTTGAATACTATTGGCCAACGATCGTCAGGAAGGATTCGGTCAGGCCCGCAAAAATGTGGACGTAGCTGATGTTAACTGGTCTATTCTTTCCTCATCTTTCTTGCTTTTTTTTTTATCTTCTCGGCATTTTTTTATCTTTTATCATTTCTTTCTTCATCGTTCATATCGTCCGTCAATTCTTTTTCATCTTCTTCCTCGGTCAATCGTCTTCATCTTTTCCATCATTTTCATTATCACCACAACCATCATCATCATGATGATCATCACATTATCATTATGTCGTCCGCCTTTTTCCCGTCCCCCCTTCTCTCCTCTTATCCTCCTCTTCTTCATCTCTTCCGGTGTTTCAAAAAGAGAGAACCTCTCAAAGCGCCCTCTAATTCACGAAGAAAAAAAAACAGTGTTAGGACACGATCTGCTCGATTTGGGCCATTGGGATTCCAAACGGTAATTTGGGTAACTGCTACGTGCATTTGCTATGGCAAAGTCTCGGTCCCAGTGACACTACAAAATCACACTCTGAAACCTTTCTATATAATTCAAAAGATCTTAGTAAGATCATGATACGCTTAAGAAAAATAATGCTTCAAAATCTAGTCGGGGGGTGATTAACCCCGCTGCAAACTAGTGAATTCCAATACGGTCATTAGATTTAATATTCGGTTGACCAGCCTAGTCTTTAGTCATTTCTGTGTGTAACCGTTCATATAGTATAAGAAGAGCGCCCTCCTACCAATTAAGTCTTTGAAGCAGACTAAGCACCCGTAAGTTGATGCCGATTTGATTCGCTGTTTGCTGTTAATGGATTGGCATGTCCTACCCCCCTGAAAAAGTAAACCATACAAATTAATACCACTCTGTATGAAAATACATTTCGCTTAGGGTTTCCGAAAAAGAAAAAAAACATCTAAAAAAATCTATATCCAAAACGACACATATTGTGGTCGTGTATCCGATCCGATCTAAAATGTGTACCTCTTTCATTTTATCTACGATTGTTACTCTTTTACTGTCTTTAGACAAATACACATTCTCAAGCACATTGTTGTATTGTCTACAGACGAATCAAAGAGTAATAATCCGTGGATGATTTTCTTTTTAGAATACCCCCGGTGACCTTTGCGGTTAAGCTTTCTTCCGAGATAATCCGTCGTGTCTTGACTATGAAATACTCGTTCTCGCATTGCACTTGAAATACATCCTCAAGGGAGCATTGAAAATCTTCCAGGAATGGCCTGTACAAGACAGACATGCGTTTAATTGTCAGCTAGAATTTCATAACAATTCAAGTCATCTATAATAGTTCTTTTTCACTTTTTCATCACCAACACGTTTTTCCTTCCGCCTTGTTGCCCACTTAAAGCTGACAATTCTTCCTCAACATAATAATGCATAAATGTATCCGAATAGGTTGATGGGCAACGTCCTGTGCTCATCACAGGTGTCCTGAATTTGTCCATTTTGTTGGCACCTAAAACATAAAAAATTGCCCAAACCTGTTCATTTGTCATGGCATAAATGATTTGGCTCAAGACATATCCAATGAGACCCTGTTTCCAATCGTTTCAAACTGTTCTCAAAGGGGAAGTCATGGGATTTTGACCAAGTGGTCATACACACTAACGATGTGGGAAGAGAACTCCTCCACACAGAATGAGGCTTGTCACAGATCGCTTTGCCCTTATTAGGAAAGTTAAGTATCCTTAAATATGGCTCTAAATGGACCGGATTTTCCCCCCTTTTTGGCTGTTGTTTGTTGGTTTTGACTGCATTCCATTTGTCTTCCGTTCCTCCTTCTCTCCAGGTCCACATATTATTCACCTGATTCTTTCATATGTCAATAAAAGATGGAGACAGCGGGGTTCCCCAAATGGAGCCCTGGGGAACATCATACATGAGCATTTGTGGAGTGCCAGTGCAGAACGTCACTGTTGAAAACATTGAAAATGTATTTGCAATCTACTTGCCAGCGATTACGTCAGTTCGGAGTACAGAATATTACGCCATAACTTGTCGAAGGCATGTAAGCCTATGAACCCTGCTACCGTAACGGTGAGGTCTCAGTCCACTGCTTCTCTGAGATAGAGGTGGGTGTTGCAACAGGTACTTCTGAAGTGAGCGATACAACTCTGCCTCCAGAACTTTGCTTATGTATACGAATACCAAGTAGGAAGATAGGGCGGTATATGGAGGGATTGGATTTTGAATCCCTCTCCCACCCCCTAATGTACTGAAACGACAGAAGCGCATTCCATTGTCAAGACAACTGTGGTATGTCATAGGATAGTAAATTTGTCAGATTTGCTTCTATTATATAGATCTTTAATTTATTTTCATAATACTTGCAGTACATCGTAGAATAGCAACCTTAGCGATCCTCATGCAAGATTTAGGTGAGTGAACCGTTTTATATGGCAAAGCTGGGTATCCGTTCTCATGAACTGCATTCGCTCGAGTTTCTATTTTAAGAAAGAAGCGATATTCTACCTCTAATTAAACTACTTGGTTATACTAACAGAAGAGGACGTGTTTCCTCAATTTATTAATGATTTTCTACAAAAGAAACGTAAAGAACATTTAATCAAACATGCATGATTCAATTAGGTATCTACCACACTGTCATAACATTAAATTTTAAAATGCAATCCATTGTTAAAAGAAAATCAATGTAGCAATATTTTTGTCACCTCTGAAGCCCTTGAATGTGGGTATATTGGTGTGAATAACCGGAAAGTACATTGACGCCATTAGCCTGTCTGTGCTACAATTATTTCAATCAGATTAGTATTGACTCTATTCATGCCATTTCACCATGAAATCTTGTCCATGACTGTGGTGCATATCCGTCTGAGTGTTTGTGAGGGAGTGTGTGCAAGTTGTGGGTGTGTGTGGGTGTGTGTTGGTGTGGTGTGTGTGAGAGCAGAGAGAAATAAAGAAAGAAAGAGAAAGAAAGGAAAGAGAAAGAAAGAAAGAAAGAAAGAAATAAAGAAAGAAAGAAAGAAAGAAAGAAAGAAAGAAAGAAAGAAAGAAAACAGAAAGAAGAATAAAAATTGTCGAATCTGACCGTCATAGTCCTTCTGAGGGACTAGAGGAATATATTAAGGTGTATTGCTGCTAAAAACAAATAACACACACAAGAAACAGAAAAACCCAAGAAGAAAATACCCATTTTGAAAATAAAGTGTGCAGTTATCATTTGCCTTTGATGATCGGTTCTATATGGAATTCCCTTCGGACAGTGCCATATATTGACAAAGCTTCTTACGAGTTCATTTTTAAAAGATTCATCTATACCTATATATTATTTGTCTGGTGCTTTCTCTTCACGTGGAATTTTTGACCACATCCAGATATCCATAGCATATTAACCGTCGTCTACCTTAGTTCCCATTTTTTGTTACAAAACCTCACCTCCCCGCTTGATTTTCGTTATGAACATCCGATTCCTACAATTTTGTGACCCACAGGATATATAGTTTCTTCTTTCCATTTGGCAACTGTCCAACATTCCTAAGTAAGCACGTTACTTTGGCGGTCCTTAGTTGAGGAACTTAAGAAAATACTAGAGATATGATGAAAAAAATTAATCAAAAACAATATTATAACACTAAAATGCTCTGAGTATTAAAACTAGTCATTTCCCATCAACTAGAGCGAAACCACCTCTTTTGGTGAAAAATCGAATTTCCCCTATTCTACATTTGTGTATCTAATGGAAAGTGACATCTTTTGCTGTCATATATGCGAACCTTTAGGATGTCATTTTGACTTAATACTAGGGCTGTTGAACTCATGATGGATCATCACCATCATCACATCATCATCATCATCAGCGTCGTCGTCATCGTCGGCGCGGCGTCTTTTCATCTCAGCCTTACTCCATCCTTCTTTATTTCATCTCATCTTCATTTCTTCCTCTCTTCTCATCTTCTTTTCTCATTTTCCTTCATTTGTTCTTTTTCGTCATTGTCTTCTTCTTGCAACATAACTCAACAAAACATGAGTTCATCAAATTATCATTTCAATATTTGTCAAGTGGTACAATCCGCCTCTTGCTGTTGCTCATTTATTTGTCGGATTCTTTGGAGTTGCTATTGTATTTTCATCAAAAAAAACCTTTAGGGGATTGTTAAAAAATAGCGTTTAGTGTTCTTTCAAAATATCTAGACAAAGTTGGGTTCGTTACAATGGCGTAAATTTTAAAATTAGTAGATTTGTTTGGAGTAGTACTACATGTAGGCTTGTGGACCCTTATGGCGGTTTAAATGTCTTTCTTTATCTGAGATATCTCCGTGTTTGAAACATATGAATAACTCCTCCTGCAGGGCAATGATATCCTCAAGTAAGCACATCGAAATATTCAAGGATGGCTTGTACAGAATCACGACATGCGTTAATTGCAGCTAGATGTCCATAATACCAATAACATTACAGTCTCTTATTTTTTTCACTTGTTTATCACCCGCAACCCTGTTTTCCTCCTTGACACCTTGTTGCCCACTTAAATATCGTGTAACCCTTCTCAAAGGTGCAATTCACTAAATCCGCTAAATTTAAAATCTGACTCAGGGTGAGCAACATCCATGTGACCATCACAGTTTCTGAATTTGGTCCCCTTTTTTGTTGGCGCCTAAAACATAAGAATCCTCCTTCAACATCTGTTTAATTTGTTATCAGGACATAAATGGGTGGGGTCCCCAAAGAAATGTCCAAGGAGACCCCGGTTGTCAAATTGTGTTCCAATTGTTATCTCAAGGTAAGGCGAGGAGGTTTGTGACCTCGTGGTGGCATTCTGACTAACGATGATGGGCAACCCAAGCGCTCCACACAGAATGAGGCTTGTCACAGATCGCTTGGGACTGTAAAGTAGAAAACATACATGTTTTGTTTGTTTGTTTGTTAATATTGTTGGTTTTATTCTGTTTTGTTTGTTTGTTTTGTTCTGCTTCGTTTGTTTTGTTTGTTGTTTTGTTCTTTTTCGGTTTTTTTTTTCTGGTTAATAATGGGCTTATCTGAAAGCCGAGTGTACCCGACTCGTCTAGCAAACCTGTCTGACCTTTCAGAAATAATAATTCGCAAAGTGATATTCTTAACAAAACCAAGAGTGGTAAATACTACGCTTATGGGTCTAACTTTGAAGAGTCTGAATTTGTAACAGCTATGTGTTATATTTCACCTGTTTAAAATGTGTTGGTGTCTTTTCTTTTTCGGTTCCGATAATTTGGCACGAGTCAAATTGCCTGCCTCTTAAATGCCTCATGTGCAGTCAGCATGAAACAAAAAAGTATAATCTTTCAAATGGTACCAAAGAAGCCAGAGGAGCTATTCTAAGAATTCTTTTAAAACGGATCTTATAGATTGGTACATTACCTACAGCATAGAATTTTTTAAGTGTATATTTTTGACACGTTCCGTAACTTGGGCAGGGTTTTGCACTCGGATAGCTCAAGCTCACTTTCCGTTGTCTGCCCAGTAATTCTCACCAGGTCCTCATTTTCGCACTGAGCTTTCATATCGTCAATAAGACGGAGAACAGCTGTTGGTCCCAAAAATGGAAGCCCTACGTGACAGGGTGACTGGCAGATGGAAAACGACTTGATAAGTGGTGAAAAGGTCTAATGCAATCCAAGTCCAGTAGCTTTCCAGTGATTCTTGCTTTTCAGTTTGGATTTGTACAGACCACTATGCCTTATATTGTCCAAGGCATGTAGCCTGACACTTGCAATGATAGGTCTCAGTCCAAACTGCACTCTTTGAGATAAGATGGTCTTGGCACCAGGTACTTTGAAGGTAGTCTGACCATGGGCCTCAAAACGTTGATGATGTTTGTTATCAAGTAGGAAGATAAGGGGGGGGATGGGTTGGATTTTGATCTCGTCCCCACCCCCTTGTGTACTGAAATGATTGAAGCGAACTTTTGTCTTCGTTGAGTGGGAATTAGAAACCTCAGCGAAGTACTATTCAAGCTATCGTGGGGAATTCATTAGGACATGTAATTTGTCAGGTTTCTTCATTATATTCTTTAATTTATTCCATATATCTGCAGTACAGCTGCTACACCGCTTTTTAGAACAGAAACCTTAGCGATCCTCATGCAAGATTTAGGTGAGTGGCCGTTTTATTATGCAAAGATGTATCAGTGTGCTCAGGAACTGCAGTCGCTCAGAGTGCGTTTCTTTTTAAGAAGAATGCGATTTCACCTATATTAAAACTGTGGTTATTAATAAGGAGGAGTTCTCAATTATTATGATTTTCTACGAAAGAAAAAAAATTAGGAAAACGTCTAACGAAACATGGCAGTATTTCAATTTATGTATCATCACGACTTTGTCATAACATAATTTAAAAAAAATCAGTATGTTAAAAAATCCAAATTGTAAGGCATTAAAAAATTCTGGGGGGCCCCACCAGCAGACACAAGTGTCACATCACATCACGCTCTTCCAATTTTCAAAATTCTGGAAGTGTTTTACAGTTTCAACTTCAAATCTTAAAATTTTCTACTGTGACTTCATTACACTACAAGGAACTGCTGATCAAAATTTATGTTCTTCCCACTCTTATTTTGGGAAGATATTTTAGGATTTATTATTTTCCTTTCTCATCATGGAGTTGTGTACTGCATACCTGTGCAAACTAAACACCATTGTTTATCAACTACTTGCTACTTCCTGCTTACTCATCATTGCCAACAATAGGAGGACCATGACTTGAACAACAATTGATCTTAATTGAACCACTGGCATCAATACTGACTCAACAATAGCCTCAACAAGGAGTTTCCAACACACCTCCTTGTTAACTTAGGGACATGTCCTGTCCAGATTTTCCAGTGAGGAATACAGTAACACAAAATGGAAAAAAAAAAAGCCCAAAACACAATCAACAACTTTTTGTGAATCCTGCAAATTTTGATGCATTCTGTGTGAGTTGACATTACTTATGATTACCCGAGGACTGTGGAAAACAACATGGCCTCGATTATAGACTAGTATCTCAAGGCAACAATTATTGCTATACCACAACCCACACATCTCAGTACAAGGAGTTTTCAACACAAAATTTTGGGTTGACACCATTCTACAGAGATCGGCCAGCTGTTGGACCATGACACAGAATCAGTGACGCCCTCACATCACGGCATGAGACAGGACAGTGACCATGAAGTTAGTTTTACTCCCCTCCAATCT
>JAMKCH010044443.1:0-21920 GCA_023653785.1 Ophioderma brevispina
CTGCATGCCACTGGGAGATGAGCTTACCAAGTATCTCTCCCACACTCCACAATACAAATGGTGGAAACATTCTTGGTCAAGTGCCTCAAACCAACAACAGTCCTGAAGACAATTCACTACCTGAGTTTTGCTGCAGTAAAATTTGAGAGGCTACTACCTACAGGAACTGTGGGTCTTAGCCCTATTTAGAGACGCATGCATTTGTATTTATGTATGCTTAGTCTTATGATTTTGTAAGATGAAATCTGCAGATGAATCAAGAAAAGACAGAATATTGTCTTTGCCACGCCCTGTGTTTTGAAAAATCTGCGTCCGATACGGTTAGATCTGGGTGACACCTCTTCCTGCATCTGTGTATGTAAAGAACATTGGGGTTATGTTTGATTCCACCATGAGTATGTCCGATCACATTGGAGCTATCTGTAAGAGTGTAAATTACCATATTCGTAATTTATGGCATATTCGTAGGTTTATCACTTTTGATGCTAATTGCAACCATGCTGTACGATCTTTGGTCTTGTCGTGCATTGATAATGCCAACTCATTACTATATGGCGCCAATGAAAGAGATCTCAAAAGGTTCCAGCGCTTGCTCAATAAAGCTGCGCGTTTGGTCTTCGCATGCGGCCCTTACCAGAGTTCATCACAACTTTTGATCACTCTTCACTGTTTGCCTGTTAAGGAACGTATCATATACAAAATCCTTCTTTATGTGTATGAGTCTCTTCATGGACAGGCTCCATCGTACTTTACTGATGGTCTAAATTGATTTTGTATAATGTGTCCGATGGTAATTTTGATGGTACAAGACGAATGTTACGCGGCTTGTTATTCCTCGTACCAAGCGTAGATTTGTAACAGATCATTCAATGTAATTGGTCCTAGGCTCTGGAACAAGCTTCCTGTTAACATTAGAGAGGCACCTTCCACCAGCGTCTTTAAACGGCTCCTGAAAACATACTTTTTCCTGATGTTTAAAATTGTGTTAACTTTGGATTTCTTAGATTTCCTTGTTATGCTGTATGCCATGTTGTATGTTAAATTTTTGTATTGTAAGTATTTGTTGTAAGGCGCTATGTACTTATTATTATTATTACTTATTATTGGAAGGGACAATCTACTCGTCGTTGAGATTGTGATCTCAAAACCCGAAGGTATGCCAGATCCCTGCTCATGTAGCAAATGTACTTACGAGAACGTGTGTACTTACAGGATAGCTATATGGTCAAGTGTTGCAAGTACTGCAAATGCAAGGCAGGTGGTTGTTGCAAACCTTATTACTGAATGAACACTTCCTGGTATACCTGAACTCAGTTATGTTATGAACACTGAATTTGGCTAAAATCAGGCTTTTGCCCATGATAGAATTTGTGGCACATATTCTAGATTGCTCCTTGGGTTCATTTTAGCTTACAACAGTTGAGATATTCGTGGTTGAGATGAGATCATTGTTATATTAATAAGTAGAGGGCTTGGCTAAGTCACAAAATGTATGCACATAAGAGGATAACCCATCTGTTATAAATGATACATGGCAGTATGTAGTCAGTTGTATGCTAATTTCTAGATGTATATTGCTATATAATGGCCATTTTATGGTGTTTTTTACTTTTCAGTAGCCATATCGGGCATATGCACATAAGAGGATAACCCATCTGTTATAAATAATACATGGCAGTATGTAGTCAGTTGTATGCTAATTTCTAGATGTATATTGCTATATAATGGCAATTTTATGGTGTTTCTTACTTTTCAGTAGCCATATCGGGCATCATTTTGAATTTGAAACAATATTTAGTGTCAGATACTTATGTGGTCATGGGACCTTTTCTACTTACCTCGGAACATGCGGGATTTGATTTATGGCGAAACGAATCAAATATTTGCGATTTGTAGCTTTTTCAATGTTTTGGCTGCAATTTGGCAGCCATCTTGGGGTGGATTTGAAAGATGTTAAACAATGTTGTTAAAAAATACCATTTTTTAAATTGGATCTGTGTGCTGCTTTATCTTAAATACCATTGTATTAAAAAATCTAATCATGTTTTTTTATATTCAACGTGATTCTTAAATTCAAAGGCTATTAATTGATTTCTAGCTGCCATTTGAATTTGGCAAAATCTGGCCTTTTCGGCCCCGGATATAAATTTTGGCACAATCCAAGTTGTTCTGGGGTTCAAAATTAGTCTAAAAACAGATTGAGCATCCTCTCATAAATTAAAGGGCAGACATATCTTAGCCAGCCCTAGACTTTACTAGACAATTACCGGAAACAGATGTTGTAAAAATCTCAAATTTTGAACATCGGTGGGTGCTATTCCAAAAATGTGTGTTAGTCAAGTAAAATCTAATTGGTTTGTTGTTGTTGTTGTTGTGTTGATCGTTAGTGTGAACATGTAACTTTTTCTTTTATGATGTATAATCAGTTCGTGGGAAATAAAGATGGTCAATCTTGTTTGAAAAAGATACAGAAAAAGGTGTGCGTGTCATTGCATATTGTAGCAAAATTATCGCAGTTGTGATATTGATTTTTTTGAAGCAATCTGTTATCAAACTATAGTGAGGATACATACCCTTTAATAGGTAAGTCCATTATTTTCGGTTATGATATATTTAAATAAGTCAGTTTAGACACGATGTAGTAAGAATTTTGTGAAAATGTGCCCAGTGGGCTTTTAATAAAGAAATAAAGGAAAAAACAAAAGTAAAATTAAAAAAAAAAAAAAAAACAGAAAAATAAAGACAACAAGAAAAAAAAAAGATTCTTTATAAATAAACAAATAAATAAAAAAATAAATAAATGGCATAATAAATACAGGACACGTAGTAAAATCAGACTTACTAAATGGTATTTTTCATAAAAAAAGCGCCCTCGCATGCGCTAAATTTAACAAGTGAAAAATTGGGCTTCTTTTTGCCATTCTGCCGCGCTTGCGAAAATTATCTTGATACACTGCCTCCAACTCCCATAATAGTTTCTCGCCATCTGTAGTTTTATTCCACCCGTCACAACATCCCGTAAATCGTATCTTTGTTCCGCGTAGTTTGCAGCATATCCTATAGCGTAGGCCTATATAGTTTCAACCAGAGAAAGCAGGCGTGCTTTTGGAAAAAGTAGAAAAAGAGGTCAACAATGAAAGGCAAACGAACAGCAAAAAACTCTGGCAAAACACCAGCAACATAAGAAGAACTGTAAGGAAATCAAGCACAAGAGGATGCAATACACTTGACTCACCATCTCTTGGCCATATAGTCTAGCAAATTCATGGTTTCCATTACCACCCCCTTAAAAATAAATTCTTACATGATTTTAGAATCTCTACGACACCTACTTAAAGAATTTCGATGTTGCTTACCAAAATCAAATATTGTACCAACGGTGGTCCGTTTGAGGCCATCGTGGATTAAGAGGGATAATCGTACAAAGTGGTTCAATCATACAGATATGTCAAACTTTATATTTTGATTCTTATGATGAGACGAATCATTTGAGATACTTTTCAACGAATGAACCACTTGGTGCGGACTTCATCCCTATTAATCCAAGATGGCCGCCAAACGGACCCCCACCTACAATCAGGACGGAATTTTGTGAACCGGCAATATTTTTCTTAACTAGGCATGATATCACTAAGATTTTGAAAGAAGGGGTAAGAGATGATTTTGTAATGGCACTGAGACAGAGGCGGAGGATGAGGTGTAGTCCTCGAAGGTTTTAAGAAAATACTCGAATGGTTTAAGAACTACGTAGTCATCGCACTCAATATGTTTCTTATACTAATTGTAATTAAGACGTTAAAAATATGTATTGGTGTCCAAGGGTTCCACATTGGGGCCCAACATACCCACTATTTTATTTTGTTGTAAATGATACAGGTATTACTTCAACATATACTGACTTTATTACTGTTTGCGGATGACACCAATATTCTCTACTCGCATAATGACATCAATGGCAAAATAAATGAAGTGTATAAGAATTACAAAGAAGTTAATAATTGTTTAAAGGAAAACAAACTATCTGTAAATGCCAGCAAAACAAATTATATGATGCTTGGTACACCCTCATATTGACATCAAAAAAAAAACAAGGAAGATTAAAAATCAATTTAATAACCACCATACTTGAAGACTGTTTAAAGCTAACTAAATTTTGGATGTGCTAATTGATGAGTGCACTCTTTAACATGGAAAAACCACCTCGATTGTATATCAAAAACAGTATCAAAAAATATTGGTGTCATATTAAAATTAACTCAAGTAATTTATTCCAATAGTGTAGTACATTCACTCTATTGTACTTATTTTACCGATCTAGCTTGGATCTCATATGGGGTAACCCTTGCAAATCCTATCTGGATAGATAAATCGTTAAATAAAAAAAATGGCAATAAGGGATGTCTCTAATTAGTTTCACTACAGAAGTATACCCGGGCACCCTTATTTGCAAAACATAATCTTCATGTTACGACAGGGAAACACTGGAAACTTGGAGTGTCATGTTCAGATTTTCCTAAAGACTACCGTGACATTCAAAAATTATTTCACAAAACGATCTTGATGTTCACGACTACCCTACAAGGCACGCCCAAATGGACCTCAACTGGAAAAATAATAAGAAATCTTTTGCCGATAATGCCCATCCAAAAATACTTGTCTATTCTTTGGAATTCATTGCCAAATTTTATAAATAATCCAGATCTGTAAAACATTTTCGCAATCAAATTAAATCAAAAACATTATCACACAAATTATGACTTAATTATGTCTTGAGTGGTCCTTGTATGGTCTTTGTTTGTCGTTTATAGGAATTTTTGAATTCAATGATTTTTTGTAAAATGCTTGGGAGGTTTTTTCTCAGGCCTAAATGGCTTTCACTGCCTTACTCCTCCATATGTTTTGTGTGTTTGATGTATGTGTATAAAATATGGAAATGGATTTGCCATAGGCAATTCACGTAGCAGTTCCACAATTTTACAGTTTGGAAAACCCAATGCCCAAATCGCGCAGAACGTGTCCTATCCCATTGACTTCATCTCAAGAAGCTGTGCTAATTTTTTGACCAATCACAAGTGTTGATTCAAAAACAGCCCGTCTCCAAACACAGTGTGATGGTGCAGTGGGCGGATCGTAAAACTGCGCGGGACTTTTACTTTTAATCCTTGTTGGCTCATCCTTGTTGATGATATGGCAAGTGATTAGAGCCGCCATTTCTGCACACATGCACAGAAGAAGGGCCACGGCGGTCAGGTGTGTGGTGCTATTTGTGGTTAAAATTTATGCTCGCTTTCTGACACGGAACCTGTCTATCCAGGCGGAGGTGCATTATTGTAATTCTTGTCTTTGAACTGATGCGGTTGATTGCATTAACCACAGCCCAAACAGTAACACAAGTATCGAGGCTACAGTACAGTACAGCGTGAATGATGTGTGCAATTGAATTGGCCTGAACTGTGTTGAGGAGGTATGGGTGAAGACAACGTGTTGTTATTTTACTGTGTAGCATCGAAGGTGATCTGAAATACAGTAATCTACCGTGTACGGTCAGGCAAGGTCACTTCTTGTGGGTGGAAAAACTGGTGGTTAAATTACAAATTCTACGGCAGGAAAAAGGACGGGCAGGTGGTGGAATTTGTCGTGCAGTGCAAGATCAAGGACGCAGCAAATCTACTCCCAGTCATTGGAGTAATGTTTATATGTTACATGATGATGAAACTATCAGGGACCTGCTGGTTGGGGTTGGTTGTTAAATTGTGTATACACCAGATGTGACACACATTCATAAACCGGCGTGTAACTTTACCTTAGAAGCCATACTGTGAGTGTGATTTTCTGTCGGCATGACAGAATTAAGATCTATTTAAACTCCATCACCTTCTTACCGATACTATGTCCGGCCTGAACTAAGTCTAAGGAGTGACGTCAGAGCTTTCATGCAGTATTACAAAATATGAATCGCATAAAGACGCCGATGTATAAACGCGAGCGTACAGTCGTGACATCACTCTTTTAGTCAGGCCGGATGAAATATATTATGTCATTTACACTGAAGCAAGAAAGAGCAGGAATCCAACTGAAATTTTCGGAATATATGATTGGGTATATCGCCCCTAAAACAAATCCAGCATGTCCGTGAGGTAAGTGGAAATGTTCCCAATGACAATATAAAGTTATTATCTGACATTTGATATTATAATATGTGCTTCAAATTCAAAATGGCGCCAATAGGCTACTGAAAAGTGCGAAATGCATAGAAAATTTCAATTATATAGTAATATACAACGCTTTCGTCTAGAAATTAGCGTATAATACTACTGCATTTAACATTGGATTATCCTCTTATGTGCATACATGACGTGTCTTAGCCGAGCTCTCTAATAATTAATATAATAATTCAACCAAGGGGGGACAGTATGTCAACGTTCTGAACCAAGGATCACACCTTATAGTGCCACAAATTCTATCATTGGAGCTCATTGGGAAAAAGCCTGATTTTGCCAAATGCAGTGTTCATAACGTAATTGAGTCCAGGTATATCAGGCAGTAGTCATAACGTACTGAGTAGGTAACGTAACTGAGTCGAAGTATATCAAGGAGTGTTCATAACATAACTTAGTCCAGGATGTATTTCAGGCTAATTACCATGCAAGGGCATACATTCTTGTGTGCACAAATGACATATGGAGGTGTGGTCCCATACCAAGGCCAACAACGCGATCTCGATGTGATGCATGTAGTGATATACCAAGGTATAGGATTTGCCTGTAGTGGTAGTGAGCACTAAACATAGAATGCAGAGAAAACAGTTTTGCAGAGGAAAGATGGCCAAACATTCTATACTGGAACATTTTGGATTGGTTATATCACATCAAGAAAACTATACCAGGGGTTATCAATTTAATTAGCTGAAGGGCAGAGAATGCCAAAACATGTTGAGTGCCCTATTGGGGCCAAATACACCTGTAATTCGTCTGGTTCCCTTATATTTTAGATCAAGTCGAGGGCCCAAAGTCAATGGTTGGGGGGCAGGATTTGGCCCGCGGGCCGCTATTGGAAAACCCCTGAACTATACCATTTCTATTGATTGCCCTTCCACCCTTGCTTCATCTTGGTGTCCTCTGTCTCTGGATGTATCAAAAATGATGTGGATCTCACAAAGTTGTACCCAGCTTTGATGACCAAGCTTTTGTTGAAGGCAAACAGCAAAGTCATAGAATGTCTTGCGGTGGATCAGTTTTGAGGGGCTCTCCATGGGCCATGAAGCGATTTAATGATCAGGGCAGGGGTGTGTGGGGAGGTTTCTTGCCCTATTGTTAGTGCACACAACTTCATGAGCTCAGTAACAAGTTATTATTTTGACCTTATCTTCAAATATACATCTCATTAACCCAAGATGAATGCCGCGTGGCGATCTCGTGTAAGCAGGTATTCAACAAACAGGGCCACGAACCTCCATCCAACACACCCAAATACTCAACTAAAGCGCATGAGAGGTGGGTTGAGTAGCTCACCACCAAGGCAACAAACCTTATACATTGGTACATCGCACGACTTGAAGGGTCAGCGGTGTGCTTCTCATTCCCTACGCTTAACCTCACGTACGAGGAAGCTGATGACAGGATGATGTTCCCATGTGATAAGGACATTTTAAGTCATTGTTAGGACACCTTCATAACGTATCTCAGGTGACAGATGTTTTTTGTGAATTGAGGGAGATCTTGACCTCAAAGAGTCTGGGTTGTCGCAACTCGGGATGAAAAGATCGATATTAAACCCCAACCGTATCTGCGTGGCACTGGGAGATGAGCTTACCAAGTATCTCTCCCCACACTCCACCATGGTGGGAAACATTAGTGGTCAAGTGCCTCACCCATCACAAGAAGAAAAACTTTCACGACCTGAGTTTGCTGCAGTATTATACTGAGAGGCATATCAACAGGATTTAGGAAATGTGGGTCTAGCCCTATTTAGATAGAGACGCATGCATTTGTAAAATGCATGCTTAGTCTTATGATTTTGTAGATGAAATTGCAGATTGATCACGAAAAGACAGAATTATTGTCTTTGCCATGCCCTGTGTTTGAAAATCTGCATCCGATACGGTTAGATATGGTTGACACCTCGTGCCTGCATGTGTGTATGTAAAGACCTTGGGGTTATGTTTGATTCCACCATGAGTAGTCCGATCACATTGGAGCTATCTGTAAGAGTGTTAATTAAATTCCATTTCGTAATTTATGGCATATCGTAGGTTTATCACTTGATGCTAATTGCAACCATGCTGTACGGATTTTGGTCTTGTCCCGCTTGATAATGCCCAACTCATACTATAGGGTGCCAATGAAATAGATCTCAAAAGGGCTCCAGCGCTGCCTAAATAAAGCTGCCACGTTTGGTCTTCGCATGCGGTCCTTACCAGGTTCATCACAAATTTGATCTCTCTTCAAATGGTTGCCGTAAGGAACGTATCATCTACAAAATCTTCTTATGTGTATGAATCTATTCATGGACAGGCTCCATACACTTATCTGATGGTCTAAATTTGTTTAGTGTCCGATCGTGTCAAGTTTTGATGGTACAAGACGAAGGCTACCGGCTTCTGCTGATGTTAAGGGCTTGTTATATTCCTCGTACCAAGCGTAGAATTAGTGAACAGATCATTCAACGTAATTGGTCCTTGGCTCCGAACAGCTTCTGTTCACTTAGGATCGAGTGGCACCTTCCACCAGCGTCTTAAGCGGCTAATGAAAATATTTCCTGTTAACTTTGTATCTGTAGTATGTTTGTAGGTGCTGTGTACTTATTATGATTACTTATATTAGAAGGGACAATCTACTCGTCCTTTTCATGAGCTTGTGATCTCAAAACTCGAAGGTATGACAGGTCCCATGTAGCAAATTTACTTACGGAGAATCTGTTGTACTTACAGGATTGCTATATGATCAAGGGTTGCAAGTACTGCAATGCAAGGCAGGTAGGTGGGGATTGCAAAACCTTATTAGAATGAAAACACTTCTGATATACCTGACTGGTTATTACTTTATGAACACTGCCTGATATACTTGGACTCCGTGACATTAGGAAACACCGCCAAATATACCTGAACTCAGTTACGTTATGAACACTTATTGGTATAAAATCAGGCTTTTGCCCATGATAGATTTGTGGACATTATTCGAGATGTTCCTTGGGTTCATCTTAGCTTAGAACAGTTGAGATATTAGTGGTTTGAGATGAGATCATTGTAATTAATAAGTCGAGGGCTTGCTGAGCTAAGTCAAAAAATGTATGCCATAAGCGGAGAACCCACTGTTATAAATGAGTACATGGCACAGAATGTAGTTAGTGTATTGCTTAATTCTAGATTGCTATTTACGATATAATGCCATTTTATGGGTGGTTTTACTTTCGTAGCCATATCAGGCATCATTTGAATTTGAAACAATATTATAAATATGTAGTTGTCAGATATAACTTTATGATGGTCATTGGGGACATTTTCTATTACCTCATGGGACATGCTGGTGGATTTTGATTTATGGAGAATACGAACTCACGTATTGCGATTTTAGTAGATTTTCGATGTTCTTGGCTGCCATTTTGGATGCCATTGGCTGCCATTTTGGCCGCCATCTTGGATTTGAAATGTAAACATGTTTTAAAAATACCATTTGTAAATGATCTGGTGCTGCTTTTTCTTAACATACCATTGTATTAAAATATATTGTTTTTTGATATTCAAAGTGATCTTAAGAATCCAAATAGGCTATTTAATTGATTTCTGGCAGCCCTTTGTATTTGGCAAAAATTCAGGCTTTTCACCCCGGAGATAAAATTTGACACAATCCAAAGTGTCCTGGGGTTCGAATTAGTCTAAAACAGTGTGAGTATCCTCTCCTAAAATAAGTGCATACATATCTTAGCCAGCTCCTAGTCTATAAAAGCTGACTCAGAGATTTCCGAGGTGGCGCCACCAAGTTTAAACTAAATCGTGTTTTTTTTCCACAATACATTAGTGCTTGTGCCAATTTACTGATCACTGTGTGAAATAGCTAAGCCAAATTGATGTCCTTCATGTAGAAAAATAACTTTGTAATAAAATTCGGATCCTAATTTTGTAGACACCCGGCAGCGGTGGCGGCCAAGCTCATTCTTATAGCAATTCCCAAAAATGTCCAAAAGAAATTACAGCAATACGAGTGCAAACACAAACCAATTTGGGTGCTTGATGGGCGGTCGTAATGGGTGTTCCATGGACCTTAATACTGAACCTCGTCGCGTTCGTGTATTAATAAAAACAAATCAGAAAACCATTCCAGTGTAGTTGTAGTTGATTCTTCAAACTCCTCGGTTTTGAATAAGGAAATTATTTCATGACAAATATAAAAAAATCAGAATTTTTTGTCAACGATTTGCTTTTATGTGTTAAACCAAATGCGTGATGTCTGAAATTGGGATTCTGGCCGCCCTCCCCTGTTATTTTGTTAATTCTAATAAAAATACAATTGTTAAAAATAAAATGTTTACTGCTACTGCATTCAAACAAAACTCTGGTCACCCAAACTTGGAAAATGAGCATTTGAGTGACTATCTTTAGTTCTAGTTGAATATTTTTAATTGATATAAAAAAAATAAAAAAAATAAAAAAAATAAAAACCTTTTTAAAAACCATCCACAGGGACAACAAATTCCCAGGATCACATTCAAAAACAAGGGTTTTTATTTCTCTCTTTTTTTGCCAAAGAGTACTCTTTAAGCTTAAAATTACGAAAATGTTTGAAAACTACTTCCACAAGTAGCATTGTGCTTTTTTTCTTGAAAAATCAGTGTTTTTTAAACCCTAAATGCATCTTGTGCGTAAGCTGCCCTGTCACAAAAAATATCCCTATTTCACAGATTTTCTTTTTGTTTTTTTTATTTGTATCATGCATTATGTTCACTATTATACTTGAGAAGCTGTGGAGTACATTACAGCAAAGATTAAGTTGACACTAATTGACATTGGACCAATTCAAGCCGTATGACTGGTAGGTGTTGGTATGTTGTTACTTCACCTTTTGTTGAGTAGTAGAGGAAACATGTTATGGGTGTATCCACACGTTGCATTCCTTAGTACCTGACCTGTTGGACTGGATGTACTGACTAAGTGAAACTCTCATATTTCTCTACCTGGTTTTATCTACAATGTGAGTCTTGACCACAAAATAAAAACAAGTATCACATTATTACAATGAGGGGGTGGTGGCCAAAGTTATGATATATTATACAACCTTTACCCAATGTAGTTGATATCCCTTGGGTACTGACCTTGCAAATTGGTTTCTGAACTTGCTCATCTCATTCTCTAAAAATCAGACCTCTTCAATAACTAAGTTCTGGACATTTATTTTCATTTAAGTGGGGGAGGTCTAGTTGCTGTGCCAGTTGGTTAAAAATTGACAAAAACCATGTTGGACAACCCTATGTTTATTTAAGGTAGGTATAAAAGTACACTTTGGTTTACATGTTATTTTTATGCTTAATTTAGCCAAACACAGACAACTAAACAAACATTAGACAAAATTATTTAGGACCAAAATGAGAATTTACGCAGAGAGTATCAGATTTCAGCCCTCAAAATGCCCTCGTCCCCAGATCAGCTATAAGGAATCACACACTAAATAAACTAGGTGTGTAGCAGACGACGTCAGCGCCGAGGACAGTGTTGGCGTAGGGAATATGGGCCCTTGCCTAAATGAAGAAGTCACAAAATGTTGTGAGGTGTGGTTTTAAATGAATTAAAGAAATTGACAATTAAAGGGCAACAGAGATTTCACCATTACTCTTTGGGGGTGTCCGAAAAAAAAAAATCGCATAGATACTGATTTTTGTATGATGTATGCCTTTCCATCAAAATAACCCCATCTGAAAGGATTAAGCTGGAGAAATGGTTCTTTGGTACAAAAAAATTGAATTTCTAATTTCGTATAGGAGCAAATGCGATATTCAGCCTATTTTTTATATTGAATTATAAGCAACAGAATCACCTTTTTTCTCTTTTTTTCTTTTGTTTTTAAAAAAGGGGGCCCATTTCTGTAGCAAATACAATGTAGGAAATTATTGAGCGTCTAGTCCAACGAAATTACTATTATGACACCATATTGGGTGCCTTCTCAAAATCTCGAGTTGCACCTTTAATCATAATGTGTAGACTAGTAACAAACCATTTAGGTGGTAACATTTTGTCGGTGCATTTTGTGTAATTTCTGAGGGTTTGGGAAATGTACATTTAGTTTCTAGTAACACTCAACTAGGCGTGAATGTTTGAAAACATGCAAAATCCTTTCGATGCTTCTGTTATAGCTAAAAAAAAATCAGCCTTCATTTTCATATGACTTTTTATTTTGTGATGAGGTATGGTGCTAATCTTCAAAAAAACAGTTTGAAGTAACAAGTCGCTTGATAGCCGGGAAAAATTGAAGTTTGGTGAGAGGTCATTTTGTACACAATCTTGGGGGTTATTTAGTGGTGCGATTCCTACAGATTTCATGCATACTATACAATGGAGCCTTATGTGAGTCAGGGTCACGATAAAATTGAATGTTGTCTGCAATTGTTTAAGCATCAATTTATAATTGTAGAGATCAATTTGAGCGATTTAAGAGGTTTGCAATTATATCGTAAGTTTTAGGTGCCAATATGAGACCGAATCATTCCTAAGCCTAGGATTGATCACAGGTTTTACTCAGGGCGATGATCAACTATCGTAGCCGCCCCCAAGACGTGTACAGTCACAGTGATCCAAATTTGAGGCTTGCACTTCGTATGTGTAAAATGTGTGCCTTTGTTTTTTAATTTAAAATTGTCACATTCAGAGGGACCAGGCCTATAGCTAGGTCTAGGACGTCTAGCACACACGGTGGTACATGTAGCCTACATGTCTGTTTTTAAAAGAAAACTACTATGGCACATTTCAGAGTAACAGGCGAGGGGGGGGTAGGTAACAGGGGGGGGTGGTTTCCACACTGTTGGGGGTGCATCAAGCTTGCAGATTAAAACATGTACAAGAGCTTACAAGGCTTTCAACAAAAGAAATACGCCTCTAATCTCAGATCATGATCACACATTTGCCGTTATGCATGATATGGGATGTGCAGAATCCGAGCATTTGTATCCACAAGGATCGGGGTTGTATCTTATGTCTTTAGAAGTCCAAGTGCAAAGAAAATGGAAATGCATGAGCCCCACAAGGTAATGGATCATTTTTTAGTCCCTGCATGATATAAACATCAATGCTGAGCAATATCCTGATTAAAATAGACCTACCAATCAACATTTCAAGGGCAGTTTTCAAAGATGTTCACTGTTGCCTGTACCTTTCACACACTTCTATCCATGATGTGATGGATTGATTAGAATTTGACTTCAGGGAGTAATCACAGAAGAAAAAGTTGTACAGGAATGTGTTTAATATTCCCAAAAATTACTAAAATTGAATAATTGGGTGCTTTTTATGCCACTTTGGGTGGAAGTACACCCAATTTAACTGAATTGGGTGCTTTTCAGGGGTCTCTTTCTTCTGCTGGAATCCGCCCGATGCATGTAATGGGTGGTCTTCTTTAAAAACAACTGATTCATGTAAATTGATGCTTTTAAATGCCCTTTTGATAGAATCAGGTCTTTGTAGTGCTTCCTATACCATCCATCTGAACCAGATCTTTCTTTCACACAATGTGCTATCTTCAGCAGATAGCAAAAAATAATAAACATTGCTGCAAAAACAGTTTACTTATTTCTGGTCTTTTATTTTGGCTACAATGGTTCGTACTGATAGAAAATATTCAATTATGGAAAACATGGTCTTCAGAAAATTTTCAGTCTCTTTCAGGAATCACCCACTAAATAAAATAGGTTTTTGTAGCAGACGACCGTCGTGCCGAAGGACAGTTGTTGGGCGTCCGAGATGTCCTTGCCTAAATGAAGAGTACAAAATGTTGATGAGTTGTTGTTGTAAATGGAAATTGAAATTAATCATAATGGGGTGATAGTAACAAACGATTTGGGTGGTAACGATTTTGTCTGTGCCATTTTGTACAATTTCTGAGGGTTTTGGGAAAACTGTACAATTGTAGTTTTTAGTAACACTCAACTAGGCGGTGAATGTTTGGAAAACATCAAATCTTCGAGCTCTGTAGCTAAAGTACAAATCAGCCTTCATCATCTACTTTTTCATTTTTGTTAAAAAGGTATGGGTTGTAATCTTCCAAAAAAATTCAGTTTGAAGTAAACCAGTCGCTTTGTAGCCGAGAAGAAAGCGACGTTTTGGTGAGAGGTCATTTGGACAAAGTTAGGGGAGTTATTTCGTGGTGTGATTCCATTAAAAGTCGCTCAGCTATGTTTTGCGCCGCAGGCATATAAATTTAATTAATTTTTGAAATTTATGAGATTTATGCATATTTATGAGATTTTATGAATATTTATGATGTATGAATATTATGAGATTTTATGAATATAGAGCATTTGAGAATATTTATGAGTTTTTGAATATTTATGAGGGTAATGTATGAAATTAATGATTTGCGGGGCTGGGGGGGGGAGTGGAGGGTGGGGGGTGGGGGCTGTGGGGGGGCCTGGTGGGTGGCGGGGGGTGTGGTGGGGAGTGGGGGGGGGGAGGGGACGGGAGGGGAGTGAGGCGCGGGGGAGGGGGAGGGAGGGAGCGGGGTGGGGGGGATGGGTGGAGGCTGGCGGTGGGAGGACCGGCCAGTGGAGGGAGGGGGTCCACAAGTGCACTAGTGGAGGGCGAGGGTTGTGGCGGGTGGTGGGGGGTGGGGGTGTGGCGGGGGGGGTGTGGTGGGCGGGGTTGTGGGTCATAAATAATTTTAAAAAAAGTGGTGGGGGGGGGTGTTGGAGGGAAGCGGGTGGGTGCGGGTGGGCAGGCGGAGGTGTGGGAAGGGGGGAAGGAGAAGGGAGGGGGAGGCGAGAGGAGGGCGAGGGGTATTTGATTGTGAGGGAGCGGGGTTTGTGGAGGGCGAGGAGTGTTGTGGAGGAGGGGGTGTTTGTCCTTTCTGTGGGTAGGAGGGAGCGGGGCCGGGCGGGAGGGGTGTGGTGGGAGGGATGGGGGTCAACACCTTCAAGTGGCAGGGCGTGGGGGGTCGGGGGAGGGGGTTTTCCATGGGGCGCGGTGGGTGGGAGGAGGGGAGTGGGGGGGGGGGGCAGGGGAAGGGGGGTGGTGTGGGGCGGCGGTGGGGCAGGGTGGGCGGTGGGGGGAGACGGCCGTGGGAGTGGCGGGGGGGGGATTTGTGGCGACCGGGGTGTGGCGGTGGGGGTGGCGGGCGGAGGGAAGTGGCACAGGGCCTCTAAAGATCGCTTTAGCCAACTAGATCTAGATTGCGCCGCCAGGCCTATAAAAGATCGCTAGCCACTAGTTGCGCAGCAGGCTTATAATTACTAATCTAATATTTTTTTATCTAAAATCGCTAGCTGTGCAGACCGATAGCCTTAAAGAGGGCAGGGCTGGAAGAAGGAGGAAATATGGGGTAAGGTTTTAAAAGTGTTAACAGGGTTGCACTGCAGGCCTTATAGGCGCTTAGCTAAATGTTTTGCGCCGCAGGCTAATCAATTTACGAATTTAATGAATATTTATGAAAATTTTATGAATAATTTAGAAATTTTATGAATATTAAGTTCGCTTTATGAATATTATAGATTTTATGAATATTAATGAGTAATTACATCAATTTTCATGAGGAGGTTGCGCCGTAGGCATATAAAGGCCAGTGATCTAACGGTACAGTGGACTTAGGGGTTGGGCGAAAGCCCAGTGATTTACTCGCCCAGTGACTTCTCGTTCCAAGTGACTTAGGGTTAGGCGGAAAGCCGAGTGATCTATTCGCCCCCAGGTGACTTAGGGTTAGGGTGAATGAAAGCGAGTGATATACTCGCACAGTGACTTAGGGTTAGGGCGAAGCCAGTTATCTACTCGCCCAGTGACTTAGGGTAGGGCGAAAGCCAGTGATTTCTACCGCCTGGTGGTGACTTAGGGTTAGCGGCGAAAGCCGGAGACAGTGATCTCTCGTACAGGACTTAGATTATGGTTAGAGATAGGGTTAATCCTAACCCTAAACTCTAACGCCTAACCCTAAACCCTAACTTTACACCCAACCCCTAAACCTAAACCCTAACCCTTAAACACAACCCTAAACCCTAACTCTAACCCTAATACCGAATAAAACTAATTATTAACAGGGTAAAGCATATTAGAATATTCAACATCGTTACAAACGAGGACGTCTTCGGGTTGTAACGATGTTGTCATCGTTATACAGTGAAAAGCAGGTGGGTGTGCCTCGGTTGTAGGTTGAAAAACAACCAACACACACACACAGTCATCACACACAACACCACACACATACATAACATACACACAGTACTATATACATTTCACCTCCAACCCTGGACCTGTGGCCATTGAGCTTTATTCCATAAAAATATTTGGGGATGGGCTCTCTTACGAAATTATTACAGAGCAATAATAACACACTTAACATCATTACAAACGAGGACTAAGTGTCCGCAGTTGTGAAGTGAAAAGTCGCATGTGTGATAAACACACCACTACCACATTATAACCAGTGCGTAGCCAGCTTTTTTATTTCAGGGGGGCAAAGAGGGGGGAACATATGTTCAGGGCGAAAGCATATATTAAAATTTGCTATGGTTGTATATGGCCTATGTAAAATCACTAATTTTTCGGGGGGGGGGGGGGGGGCCAAGATTTCCACGGGGTGGGGGGGGGCAGATACAAGGGGGGGGCGGGGGGGAAGCTTCCCCGCTCGGGTGCCCCCTCTGGCTACGCCATGCATATCACACACCAACACACATCCATACACACCGTTCTCACACCACCAATATGTCATTTATATCAACATGGAGTTTAGCCATAAGTAACACCATAAAAACAAAGCATGCCCCAAAAACAAGCAAAAAAAACTGAGCTAGATTCATGTTTTAAACCTTAAATAGTCACTACGTTTCTCACTGGCTATATCTCTGTAAGACCAAAAAACAAGTTTGTTCAGAGAATATGAAATGGAAATGCAAAATGCATTTATGAGAGCATGTGTGGGTGCAGCAGATAGCGCAGGACTTATGATAAAAAAAAAAACATTGTAAATGTGTTAAGTTCGAGCCCTGCTGGTCAACGCGTTTATGTCCCTGGGAAAGATACTTATTCTCAATTGCCTCGTGGACCCAAGCGAAATTGGGGAACGGAAAACTGTTATGGAAAGTACAATTAAGTGCTGATAGGATTGTGTGCTTGGCCAGAGCCGGCCTCGATGAAGCAAAATTATTGTTGATGAAGCAAACAATTATTGTGCTGATTTCCTGTGGCAGCGTACTAATAATAGGCAAACAGCACTTTGAATCCTTAGGAAAAAGGTGCTTTATAACATGCCGGGGCTGGTATAATTGTAATTATGTGTGTGGGTTTTTTTTGTAAATGAAATGCAAAATGCAGGATTTAGAAAAAAAATATTGCATTTTTGACCCATTTTTCGGCCCACTTAAATTTAGCGTCTAAATTTTATCAATTTGATGAAATCAGCTGCTTGAGGCAATGAAGTTATGTTTAATACTTGACTTGAAAAATGAAAAATGTATTCTCTCCATGGTCATCAACACATATCTCAATACAAAAATCATTTAAGATGAAAACTTTATTGAATATTCTTTCAAAATTAGTACCTTGACAAGTTGTCAATCTGCAGTTCCTACAAATGCAATGGTGTTGTGATTTCTGTGTGTTGGGTAATGATAGATGTGTAGGTACTGCCCATTCATACACAGCAGGAAGAAACTAGAGGGGTGGAATTCATTATGAGGTGCCCAACGATAGGCATACATGCGTCCTACTGCAATTCACGTCCGATCCCCTGTGTTAATTGTTGTAAAGCATTCCATAAAATATACATATTTGTATGATTGAAAATGATAGTAGGATATCTAACTAGATCTGATTGTGCCGTACAAGGGCATGAGGTAAGCTAGGCAGTTGACCTTTGACGCCCTTCTAAAACCAGAATCATTGAAGGTTGATCATTTTGACTTTAATAATTTTCAGCCAAAATTTAAAAGATGATTTGAAATTTTGTTAGGAAAACCATGGACCAGAATATTCCCTTATGACTTTGACCTTCAAATAATGAAGGCCACATGAGATACCGATCTCAACGTCAAATCATTCTATGCAAGTGCAGTAGTTAGTACCGTGCTTATCTTGCATATAGGCTAATCAATTTCTAAAGATTTTCCAAACTGTTACGGATTATCCCTTTAATGAACCTTTAACTTCAAGTTTATGATAAACCACTGTTTTGAATTAGCTAATACAATTTGTTTAAGATTTGGAACCGGAATTACTCCTTAAAGACCTTTGGCCCCATGCTGAGCACAAATTTTGTGGATTGTTCTTAAGCTACTCCATTGAGTCACTGAATATAACTATGTAACTAAAAACAAGCTTGAACACTTTTTTTGCGAAAAATCTAATTTTTGACAAACAACCTTAATGACCTTTGACATATGCTTGAAACTTTGTGACGGGTCAAAAGCTGCTTCAATATGATTAGTCACATGACTGTGAAACATAATCTGTGGTAGATGAAATATTTGGTGAAATAAACTTTTCACCCCTCGGACCCCATGGACCTTTGACTCGTCCCCGTAAACACTGGGCATCTTTTGTAGGTAGCCAGCCAGACATGCTTTCCCACCAACTTTGTCAAAATCCGATTACAAACATGTGGAATTGTTGACAAATTGTAAAGTGGTAAGAAGAAAAAAAAACAGCAAGTAGTTGTATTCGTCTGCAATGAAATCACACTCAATGGGTCAACCATATACCACCATGTAATGTGTCGGCACCCTCATGCCTCAAAACTGAACCAAAATCACAACCTAAACCAGAAATAGAGCCCGTCAGTGACCCACATGCAGGTTTTTGTATTTGGTTGGGATGATAAGGCCAAGAGTAAAGGCTTGTCTCGGCCACTCGTGAAAGCCTTTGTGAGAACAATTGCCTTCGCCACTACGTGAATCAGCTCAATGTGAACCTTTTGTGTTCTTTACTGTGTCGTTAAAAAGGATGTGAACCAAATTGTTGATAAACCATCTCTCACATTGCACAAGCTTTGTGGTCAATGTTTTATGACAACCATTTTCCCCCTATAGGGTATGTTAGGAACCTTATGACTGTTGTGACATGCACATCTGATTTTGATGATTTTTTTTTTATTACCTGTACGTGGTTGGTAGAGAAAAAGTAGAAAGACATACATCAATGGTCCACCAAAACCCTCAATTCTAAGACAGAATCAATGTACAAAGTGACAGTGAACTGGTTATTAAAAAAAACAAACAGACTGGACTATGTATGAGGACCTTAATTGTACCGGTTTTGTTATCATGAGTTGACAAAACAACCGATGAAACTAAAACAAAACAGGGACTCAGACGACAACAAGAATCTCATCTCACAAATCACTCACCACAAATTACACAACTCACACAAGATGAATCCATACATGAAAACAGATACACATGTGCATGGTTACATAAAGAAATAATAAAAAAATAAAGGTTAGAAAATTACCATTTCAGGTTTTCAAGATCAAGGGTCCATTTTTAAAAATGCTGCCTAAGCTTCCCTTTAATTTCAGCAATTTTTATATTCAGTAGTTATTTAATTTTGATAAATTTAAAAAAGCACAAAATTCGGATTTATGTTGAATTTACATCTGGGAAGATAAAATTTCAAGCACAAAAAAGAAAATTGATAAGATGTGATGCTCGGGTAAGTCTGTGGACCACCAACATTGTTTCAAATGTGAGAAACATATTAATCAAAAAAATCATATAGTACCACAGAGGGGAGACTTGATCAACATCACAAAAACTATGGAAGAATGGTTTCAGGAATTTATTACAAAAGTAACATTAGGTGAATTTGTTTTCTACCAATTTATGGAGAAACTGGATGGTGCATATTGCCCGATGGAAAAGCTTAAAATAAAACGAACGTAACTGGGTTTCAATAGTGCTTTTGAAGTTAGCATTATGAATTTGATTTACACTCCAATATTCCTCAATGCCATCTAGAGAATCAGCCCATTATTTTCAACATTTCAATAATGGCTGGTCTCTCAAAATGGAGTAAAACATGCTAGTTCTTCACCACCAGAGAAGCTGAGATTTTTTCAAAACATTTTCTTGAATATTCTGGGTTTTGAAACCAAGTCCAAATATACCATATTAAAGAGTTAACTTCCTTCTATCACTAAGGGGAATATCAAAATTCAATAACTAAATATTCGAAAGGTTTAACAACATTATGCCAAGAAGAAAAAGTAGAGATTACAAGGATCCCTTTTTCTCCCAAATTGATAGAAGGGAAGAACTGTGTTGTTTTCAAACGAACATTTTTGTTCCACAAATGGGTCTTGAAGAGATTGAAATCAGACCAACCTAACGTCTCCTTGATTTGTTTTTGTTAAAATACCCAAGTAATACTTTCATAAGGCTGACAATTAGAAAGCGCATTCAATACCGAATCAGGAGCATAGGGACTCAACAAGACTGTCAGTCAGTGTGAAATTTCCAAAAACAAGTTGTAATTTTCCCAAAACTGGAGAGTAGTCAGGAGTCGAGCAGCTATTTGACCCAAATAAACTTTGCGCCGATGGAAAAACAAAAGGGGGGGGTCAATCATTCGAAGCCCGCCATTATTCATAATATTCATAAAATATCAGTTTTTGACTGCTGTCATTACTCCCATATCAAAATGAACTTGTAAAAGAGTTGATTCAACTTCTTGAGAATGGTAGGGATATTACTACAGAGAACCGAGAAAAATAAAGAAGTTGAGGTAAACAAACAAGACTTTATCAACAGTAATTTTACCTCTTAATAAGATAAATTCCTATGTTTCCAGCAGTTAAGGGTTTGTCAATCTGAAAAAGTTTGGGGATTAAAAATTAAGCTCATTAAGGGAATCACTGTCTTAAGAGAAAAAAGTAATACCTAATGTTTTAAAGTGGTGGATTGCCACTTAAGACATGCATCCTGAAATGGAAAAAAGTTAGGGTGTCTTCAAAACCGATAATATTGAATAGCCTCAGACTGCGACAAATTTTCTTGCCAACCGAAAAGTAAGCAAACTTATCAAGAGTGCTAAAAAGGGCCTGAAAAGACCCCAAATCTCCCTGTAAAAAACATTGTGGGTCATTATGCCAGCAAAATAATCTTTGTTTCAGTGGTGCCCACTTTAATACCTTGATGTTATCACTTACCCAAACGCAAGAGCAAGAATTTCAATCGCCAAAGGAACAAAAGGTGATATAGGCAGCCCTGAAATATCCACGAGACATGACTAATAGGATACTAAGAAGAAAACCATATTTATAACATAACTTTTTCTTTCATTATAAAAGGTTTTGACCCTTGAATAAATTACCCCAAGATTGAATTTATGATTTTTTGATTTTCTGCTCTAAAAATGTCAAAAAATTAAAAATATTAAATTCTTAAATTAAATTGAGGTTATTCACTGCAATGAAGATTTAATGCCAATATGTTTAATAACTGTCACCTTATGAATAGTCTTCATACTACCCCATTTTCCCAGGCAATCGTCCTGCAGATGTTCAACCATTATCCCATGTGCACGCAAACATCCATGGCTACCATAATGAACTTTTCTTCAAGGTCTCTAATTTGAAGACACAGAGAGCTGATTGGTCACTAGGTTCATTAAGATCCTGTCCTTGACCTTTGGCAAACCCATATAAGACATCATCTCCTGCATTGATGCCTAGAGATACAGCTAGATCAGCGCAAGCTGGACAAAAATGGGCGCTTGAACAAACGCTTTGTACTGTTATAGG
>JAMKCH010044444.1:0-12068 GCA_023653785.1 Ophioderma brevispina
TTCTCGCGCGACTGAGGGCCTCGTAGCGCACAAAACTATACCGCAAACGTGTTGATTTCACTGACACTCGAGAATAGATGGAAGTAAATATAATCTATGATAACAGCATCCATAAAAGTTAATGACTATCAGTCATGATCACCAGGACTATACTCTTTTCGTCATAATTTCCTTTTCTCCGAGTCAAGACTATACGCCAGCAATTCCCGCCAGACAGAACATGGCAACGCGTAAAGGAAATACATAGTCCCTGCGTTGTTACACGCAGCACTTTCGCGCGCGTTATGCCAAGACGCCTATTCAGAAAATGAATTGTGACTGCGATTATAGAATTGGAATCAGAAAAAAAACGTGAAATTTGTAACTGGCTTGCATTCATATTTTGTCATTTACCATTTAAAAGATCGAGATTATTTCGTATTCTATGTGTCGTAGAGTTTTTATGAATAAGCCATTTTGGGTTTTGATAATTATAATTATATTGATATTATGTTTAACATGAAGGGTTGTGCTTCTCATGTTTATGGTCGCCATAGTACCATTATACTAGCACTGGACATAACTGTTTTGCGCGAGTATCCCGAAGTACCGGTAGCCTTGCCTTGCCATCCATACATCGTTAGGCAACAATGGGTCAGACACTGAGGCTAGTCCTTGTGTTTTAAATAACAGTCAGTGCAGAATTTGGGCACCACAGTAACAAGTGTTATACTGATAAATTAAGTGCACACCAAAAAGCAAAACAACAAGACAATCAGGATTGGTGGGGGAACATGCAGTCAGTGATGTTTTGTGAGTACACCCACCAAAATGAAACATTGAATACCACTACTGGCAACTGCGCAGTTAGATGTTTTATGAGAAGTATTTACTAACATTACCCTTTTTTGTGGTCGTACAAGACAGACGGTGGATTCAAGTTCAGCGCCAGTGGCAAACACGACCAAATCTGCTATGCCGACGTCTTTCATTGATCCTGTCTTTTTGGGCACGGGGCTGCATTTTAGCCAATTTAAGAATTTTAATTTTTAAGAGTCTATTGGCATTATCGTAATTCGAATTAGTGTGGGTTGCCAAGTAATTCGCATTATCATAATGTGAATTAGAACGGTTTGCCAGCTTATCGGATTATACAATGTGAATTGGAACGGGGTTTGCCAGCTTATCGTACTACGATAATGCGAATTCGATAGGGTTGCCACCTTATTCGCGTTACAATCATGCGGTTAGATCTAGTTTTCTAGCCTTATTCTCATTATCGTATGCTATTGCAGCTATTCGTTAATTATCGTAATGCGAATTAGATCGGATTGCGGGTAATTCCCATTATGGTAAATGCGACTTGTATCGGGTCCACTCAAATCGCCTGTAAATCTATTGCAGCTATTGAGTGAGTGTAATAGCTTGTAATGCGGGCCGAACGCGGGTGTGATCTGGCACGTTTTGTCCTTGAGTGTGTTGTGCTTGCGGTGGCTTGTGCGCGTTATGTTGTTTGTGTGTTTTGTGTTTTGTTGGGGGGGGGGGGTGGGAGTTGGTGTGCATTTTTGTGGGTATATTCTATGTGCGAGATATCAAGAAATCTATTGAGCTAATTTATCACATTGGCTTAGGAGAGAGTTTCAGGATTGGTGGCCCCTTGGAGGTGCCGAGTGGGGGGAAGGAAAGGGAAATTTCCCCATTTGTTTTTCTTTCTATCCTCCAAGTCCCCCCCCCGCTAGAAAGATAAAATGGCGGATTTTTGGCAAAAAATCATCCAAATTTTTTTTAACAAAATATTGTTTTGGGGCCAAAATTTGTTTAAAATTTGAACTCTGTAAAGTTTTCCGACACCAAAAAATAACTTTTCCCCGGTTTCCCCCAGAACTTTTCGGGGGAGGGGGAACCTTGGAATTGATGTATTTGTTAAAAAGTGTTAAGATTATCGCGGGGCTCAAAAAGGGTAAATTTTTTATCCCCCAAACCTCAAATCATTGGGGTTGCCCAACCCCAAGCCCCCCCAAGCCTAAACATAGGCTTCCTAAGCATATGTTTATGCACTTCATATTTGTCTGGAAAGTATCTCGAGGGCCGCTTGCAAGCTCGAGCTGGCCGCCGCACTAGTTGGATAGGCTATCCGTTTTACGTGAATTTCCCTTAAAATTAGGTTTTGTTAAAATTAAGCCCTTGCTGCAAATAGATAAAGAGGATAATAATACAATGGTAATACCAATACGTTTTAGTTGGTAGTGGGCGTTTGCGTTTAAAACTGGGTAGGCTATACTGTATTAACTACAACTGATGTGGACTGAATTGTTTTCTTGCCATTAGGCGGGCACATTGGTGATCATCTCCCTCGCAAGTTTAGAGTTGAGCTGTGGTCTTTAACTCACAACCTTGCGGATCGTTCAGTATGGGTCGATGTTGGTATGGGAGTATGATTTTCCATCATCCCACACATGGGCCCTACATATATTTTTCCCACATTAGGCCTATTAATTTCGCGCCCAATGTCAGGTTTGGTCCTTGTATATAACACGCAGCTCGCCCGCCGTTTTCTTATATTGTATTGTACAATACAAATCAGTTTCTCAGGGCCCCCACGCCCGTGTTAGCAGAGTCAATAAACGGTTTGTATGTGTTCGTAATACTATAGCGGGACGAAATTATCATTATAATTACGGCCTACCTTAAAGTGCGTGTTCCGTCGTCTTTGGGACCCCCCTGATTTAACCCTGAGTATTAGGCCTATCGATTTTGACATCGATGAAAGGCCGTATTTTCTCATCGTCGTCCTGAATTTGAGCCCTCAAATATCCATTTCATCCGAAGATATAAACAAAAACCGCCCATTATTAATGCCACCATCAATATTATATCACAAGTGTTTGAATCGGGCTTTCCAATTCGCATATTTTCTTCTACTCATCAAAACTGCAACTTTGTTTCCTCCCATCAGTATTTTAAAAATGGGGTGTTTTGGTCCAATAACCCAGGCCTCTTATATAGTAGAGAACCCAATAGACATAAATCGCAAACACGCCACGTCCCGCTTTAATGATATGGAAGGTCTTTATTTTTTTTTGGTAAGAGAAATAACAATGCATATATTTTTGTATATGAAATGTATAATTATTTATCCCAATGACATTTTTTTGTGATTTTCATTGTATTATTTTTGCAAGAGTCATAGCTAAGTATATATATATATCATCAATGTATAAGTTTTAATGTCAATGGTCACGTTTCCATTGGTCACGTTGCCATTGTTTAAAATAAAACCATCCATGCTGCCTCTCTTGTGTATGTACTAATATTCTCGTGCGGGCTTATCATGGTCGTTTTATATTCATTTTGTTCTTGTAGAAATTGATTTTGCATGGTCTTGTAACTGCAGTCAACGCACATACAGCGATACTTTGTTCATCCACCCATAAGCAAACATTATTCGGCTTTTTTTTTATCCGCGCTGGAGGTGGTTTCATTTCGCACGCTGCGCTTCTTAGCCACAGCGTGCCTCGCATACATCACGTGCTGCGCTCGCTGCTGTGGTGTTGCTTGCGGTTGTCGCCCGCGTGTCTTCTATACTCAAGTCGCGGCGTGAAAACTCTGGCAGTTGATGTTGAGCAAGTTTAAGAATGCCATATTATGTAGAGGTATGCATATTATATTCCCATATAATAATGTTAAGCCTGCATGTTTATACATGAGATTTGTCCATGTACCCACATGGTATTCCTATACACCCTGCGGTTATTTTGCTTTTTAATGATTTAAGTAGTAGCTTATATAGGTTGGATTACCTCTCCACACTGTATTCCATGTTGCTGCATTGGTAAATGGATTCATGTACTTTATTTCTCTCTCCGATTGTATACTCCTTAGCATGCCATGTTCCATAGTTCAGAAAATTCTCATGGGATGAGGTAACACAAATTCCTCTATAATGTAATTTTTCTTTTGTGAGGTATTGATTATTGGTTAATATGCTCTGATATGGTCGTTGAAATAGTTCATTTTTGTTTCCATGGTTAAACAAAATTCTATCCATGCTCCTCTATATTGTATGGTACTCATATTCTCGTTTGGGCTTATCATGCGTTTTATACTTTTGTCCGGAAGAAATTGACTTAGTCTTGATCTTGTATCTGCGTCACACAGCATACAGCTATCCTTTTGTTCCTCACCATAGGCAAGAGATTTATTCGGATTTTTTTATCAGCGCGTGGAGGTGGGGGGGGGGTTCCATTTCGCCACGTGCGCTTCGAGCCACAAGCGTGCCTCGCATACACATCACGTGCTGCGCTCGCTGCTGTGGTGTTGCTTGCGGTTTTTGCGGCCGCGTTCTTCTATATCAATTCGCTGCGTGAAGAACTTGCCCATTTGGTGTTGAGCAAAGTTAGATGCCATACTTATGTATATTGTATATTATATTCCCATATACATCAATATTTTTTCATAATTTTATAAGGTTTTGAAGTTCTCTGCCCAGTAAGTGAAAACCTTTTTGTGGTGCTTCCTTCCCATTGGTCGGGTCGGGTTTTTGTATATAAGTAACTTTTTAATTGATATTCTTGTTGTATTTGTTTGTCTGTGTGTCCTTGTACATATGTGTTTCCCCTCTGCTGTTTTTAATGTTCGTTTTAAATCCCTTCTCTTATGACATTACCCCCGATTGAATCTCATTCCTCAACATCTGACAACTGCGTGCAATATTGATCACAAGTTGGCCTATGAGTTGCTATTAAGGATAACAATACTTTCAACTCCTCTAGCATAAAATCCGCTCTCCATGTTCAATCACCAACTGTGTAGCCTTAATAAAAGTAACAACACCATCGTCGACTACTTATCCTCGCTAACCATTCTTTTGATATTTATGGTTTCATCACTGAAACCTGGTTTAGTTTCATCTGATTCTGATCTCGCCTTAATTAAGTCGACTACTCGGTAAGAATGTATTCGGGAAAAGAACCGTGGCCGGAGCGTTTATTTCATTAACCCTAATTTAATACGAGGACTGACCTTTCCCTTTCTGACATTAAACTTGATTGTTTCGACAGCGATTCAGTATTCACTGACAATTACAAACTACGGGGACGGTAACATCTAATTTGGTGTGATTTAATAACCAGGACACGGGGGGGGTCAACATCAACGACTTTTTGTCCTGAGCTGTAAAACCCTCTGATGCAATATCTAAGAGAAAACGGTGTTAACAATCAGGCGACTTCAACTTAGACCGCCTGGAAATGTGCCACCAAACCCGAAGTCAGTGATTTTTAATTATAATTTATTTATTCCTACAACTGCTTTCCCTCCATTGATAGACCCACCCCGCATTCAAGTCAAATCAGCCCAGGACTACAGCGTCACCTTGATTGATAATACCTTCACCAATGATGTTACAATGAATAATTAATCCAGGTGTTTTTGTCACTAGATCTTTCGGATCACTTTCCGATATTTAGTTTCACCGATAGACATTCTCATTGCTCTTCAAAAAAATCTCCAAAGCACACAACGTAGCTTAAAACCATACCATCTTAAAGGCCTAACTAACGCCCTTTCCATCGTTGGACCTGGATTTTATTTACCAGGATCTGACCCGATTCTGCCTATATAAGTTCATGGCTAAATTCACCGATCTTTTAACATTCACTGCTGCCGCACATTGGTCACAACTAAGTCCTCGAAACGTAATACCCCAACAAGCCATGGGTCACAAAGCATCCGTTAGGTTCCATTCAAACTAAAGATAGTTTATACAGAAATACATTAATAGGCCTACTCCTGATAATAAAATATCTTCCTCCAAATACAGAAATCATTTAAATTCATTACTCAGGAATTTCTAAAAAAATTACATCTCGTTTTTCAGAAATTGAATTGCACAAACATAACATGAAGAAAACTTGGGGAATTTTAACAACTTCTCGGCAGACATAAAAAACAAAAACTCCCTGACTTCTTTCTCAATAAAGAGGGAAGGCAGCTCAGCTTAGTGATGCTGCTGATATTGCATTTCATTTCATGAGTAGTTTACTAATATTGGTTCGTCTTCGCTTTGCTGAAAAAATTCCCCCGTCTGATTCGAGTTTTTCCTCCCCTCTTAAGTTCCCACATTAAGGTAGTGCTTTTCTTTGCTTTCCCTACCGTCCTCAGAGAGATTTAAAAATTGTGCTACAAAAGTTACAATCCACCGGTCTGACGGAATAAGTTCCACTCTCCTTAAAGCTATTATTCCTGGAATAACCGAACATATTTGTTCACATTTTCAAGCTGCTCCCACGTACTGGTATCGTCCCCCATCAGTTTAAAGTTGCGAAGGTGATCCTATCTTTAAAAAGCTGGTGACTGTCAATTTTCCTTAACCATTATAGTCCTATTTCCGTGTTATCCTCGATTTCGAAGGTTCTTGAAAAAATCATGTACATAGGCTTTTTTTCCTTCATCACTAAACACGACATCCTTTGTTCCAACCAATTTGAATTTCCGTCCTATAAACACTCAATGGCCATTAACAATTTTTTATTCCAAAATCCCGAACCTTGACAATACAAACTTACCTCCATTTGGCATTTCCTTGACTGACAAGGCCTTTCGACCCATTAAATCATCCAATCCTCATCAGATAAATTAAATTCCTATGGTATTCGGGGCATTGCCAACCAATGGATCTCCAACTATCTGTCCCAGAAGCCATATGTTGTGTTTCCAATGTAAGCTTCCCCACCTTACGATAACTTGGGATTCCACAAGGGTCTATCTTGGGTCCTCTACTACTTTTTTTTACTTTACATAACTGATCTTCCTCTAGGCTCCAAATCCCCCATTTTATCCTTTTTGGCGGATGATAAACCACTATTTTTGCTGTCTCACAAGGACCCAATACGCTTGATCCGTACTAAACAAAGAGTTAATCACAAGTTCGAACTGGTTTAAACTAAATACACTTTCTTTAAAATGTTAGCAAAAAACTAATTTCATGATCTTTAGAACTAAACATATTAGTTCCAGTAAGATTACTTGAGTTTAAATATTCACATTGAATCTGCATTAATAAAGTCATACACCAAATTTCTTGGTATTCTAATTGATGATAACCTATCCTGGAATTCACAATTTTACGACACATATATCTAAGATATCTCGAAGTACAACGGTATCATCCGGAAGATACGCCCTTACCTGCCTCAACAATCCCTCCATACTCTTTAAACACGTTCATATTACCTTATTTAAGTTACTGCGCAATTGTATGGGCGTAATAAAAACAACTCCTTCAATTCCCTTTTCCTTTGCAAAAAACGGCCATTCGCAGCTGTACAAATTCCCTTTGGCTTTGCACATACAGACCCTTATTTCTTCCTTAAAACACTAAAGTTTTCATGACATAACTATTATCAGCTCGGTATCTTCATGTCATAAATTTCACAACATTTACTTCCATCAGCTATTGCAGAACAATTTTTTTAAAACCAATGCCGAGTTCACTCCTACAAAACTCGCCAATCACATCATCTACACATTGACCCCACAAACAACAAATGCCTGAAACACCATCAAACGCGGGCGCACTTATCTGAACGACATGAATCCAATATAAAAAACTCCCTTCTCTTTCTACCTTCAATATAACTTTAAAACAGCTTTTTTGTCCACAAATATTCCTCGCCTAACTTGGGTTCACGCCATCATTGGCTTATACCACTTCATCCTAATATACCCCACTTTTTTTTTGGCTTCAATATGTTCTTTTGACTGTGCGTGTTCTACCTAGCTACTGTCATAAATTCCCCTGTCCCGGTCCTTTGTTTTTTCTGTGGATGTTTTCACTTGTATTGTTCGACGTCTTTTTCCCCTTTTGTCTATGACTTGAGTATTTTTGTGTGTATTTTTGCTAAATTAATATATATTTTTGTTAATGGCTAATGCCCTATCATCTAACATACAAAATGGTTCTCTGTAATAAGAGTATTTTTAGATAATTGCATATTACTTCCTATTATGTTTTCAAGTTCTGTACCTATTTTCACTCTTTTAAGGCTAATGATACTATTGGATATTCATTCTCTTCTAACCAATAATTTAATTCCCAGGAGTGGATAGTAGAGGGTAAGATCATGGGGTCCAAATTGTTTGTCTTTTCTATTTCACGAAGCGAAGCCGCGTGAAGTGGAACAGCAGTGTTTGGACCGGGTGATGTATCTTTTCTGTTGAACGTTCTTTTGGGCAGTGGGTATTTGTTGCTTATCATGGTTCACAAGGTTTATTTCAAGCGATGTGATAGTAAAACTACACATTGCCACACTCAATTCTTTCCATGATATAATATTTGTCATTTTCTTGGTTTATATCGATCGTCCTTTTTTCTTTGGGTATTTATATAGTCATGTCACCATACTCCGATACATAATTTTGTTCTTCATCAGTCTAATACTCAAGTCCTATCTTATGTTTATTGGTTGTAGTTGTTATTGTTTTGTTATTTGTAATAAGGCACCACGCCGTCACGCTGTGCGTTTTGTGGTGGCCTTATCATACACATGTATAATGTATTGAACTACAATGCTATTTTTTGTTGCTGTGTATGATTAAGTCAACTTGAAGTCTTGGAACTTGAACTTGAACACCCCTGTTTAAGTTCAAAACTGTATTTTAAATGTGAAGAAAAAAAAGTGGTCGCCTCCGTTTATCACACCGTACATCCTGGAGTTATTATGCATAATAATTATAATACTCCATGCATTTCCTGACGGGTGAGAGAAAGCCAGCCAGAAGGTAATTGTATAGGTCAAAAGATAACCGAGGGTCATAACTTTATAATTAATAGACCACGCACCCTAAGTCCTATAGGGTTAGGGTTAAGGTAGGGGTTATTATTAGGGCGAAGTCTCTTCTAAAGTTTACTCCAAATAAACTTCATGTCAGCTATGCAGCATGATTGAATTCTGCATTTGGTTTGAGAGAAAATGGAGCAATATGGCAAAAGTTGCACCTATAGCAGATGTTTAGAGAATAAAAATTAGATTTTTTTTTGTTTTGGGGCCATCTATATGGTGTCAAATGGATAGAGAAAGAGAGGGGGGGAATGATAGAGTAGAAAGCAATAGGATGGAAGCGAGGTGCTGGGGGAGAGGAAGGGGAAGGGAGGGATTCGGTGAAGCGAGGTGAGGGGAGGCGAGAGGGTTTGGTGGGGTCTTGGTGGTTGAGGGCTGGGGGGTAGGTGTTGGGCTAAGGGAATAAGGGCATATCCTATATTTTGAGTGGTGGGGACCAATAAATACCCACGCGCCACTCTCTCCCGAAAAGTCACGAGAGTACGACCCTGCATCGGTGATTTCGAGTGTCCGTATGTGGAATAGTGAACAAGTTTCATCTAATTCGCATACAATAAATGCGAATAAGCTGGCAAGCCCATCCTAATTCGTATTACGTAACGCGAATAACGTTTCAACTCGATCTAATTCGCACTACGTAATACATTTTGGAAATCAGAATTAAAATATGTTAAATAATACCATCCTATTTTGTGCGGAATGATTTATTTAAAGAAGCCGATTGATTTTTAGGGCCGACTAACCGGTATAAAAACGAAGTCAGCGAGCAAGTGCAAATATCACATCCTAATGCAATATTGGACAGCTGCGGTCTAATTAGCATTACGATTCATGCGAATATCCACTTCGTTTTAATTTTTCGGGTTTTAAAACTGAAAATTGATTTGAAAGGCGGTGATTTTTACCAGACTGTAGAAATTGCATATTTTTTCCTTAAAACCAGATATCGGTGCATGCATACGGATTTGTTAATCAGGTAGGCGGCGCCTGTCAAAGATTCTTTTATAACATTTTTTTGGCATGAATTGAATTCAGTATTCTGCCACCACATCCTTCATTTCAACATGCAGTTTTATTCATCCGTGGAGGCGCCGACATTATAGGGTGGTGGCACAATACTAACTTCTTTCCTTGTTAAAGGGGGATGGTCCGATTAAGTATATGAAGTTTTCCATCTTGATTAGATGACCCTTCACCCAAAACCCCATCTTGTAAAGTTTCGCGCCGATATTTCAATCCGTTTGATGTGACAGCTAGAAAACGTGATTTTCGTGAGCCCCAGGTAGAGACTAAGTTATGTGTGGTTTAAAAAAACTAATATTGGTCGACCAAAATGGAGTAAAAACTTTCGTTCATAAATCCAAAACCACAGATTCATTAGCCCTAAGGAGTCACAGGGTAATGAGAAATTATTAGCTTTCTTCTGGTACACAAAATTTCGACCACTTTTTACCCGTAAATACTAGGGCTTCTGCTGGGGACGAGGGCTATTAGTGCTCGGGCATGGCCTTTAGGCTTTAAACATCAAATCACACGAAAACCTTCAAGCAAGAAGAAGTAACCAACATCGAGATCACAACATAAAGGCCCGTGAAACCGGATTATTAGTTCTCGTCGCCGCCGCTAACGCGCCAAAAATCTGAAAATAAATCAGTAATTTGAAAAATTTGTTCAAGCATCAACTTTCAGTCGAAATTGGAATTTTTGGTAGGAAACTTGTCTCGGAAGTCTCGGAAAGGAGTCTACAAAAATGCAGACCTGCCAAGACTGTTAGTACGGATTTTTACGTATTCCGAATGCGAAATAGACGTACATTTTCGGTAAAAAAAATTACGGAATGGTTTGCTTGCGTGATTAATAAAAATAAAAAATAAAGAGTATAAAAAGTCAGAAACAGAAAAATAAAGGGCAAATCTTTTCAAGTGAATAAAAAGAATGTATATAAGTCTGTTAAAATGGTTTCCGACATCGTTTTTCTCCCGACTTTCGGATGGTTCACACCCATTAATATTGATCAACCATTAACGGCTGTATGCTAGATGTCTTCAGGATGGTATTGAATAATTATTTAACTGCAGTGGTCCACGGATAAGACTACAAACAATGTATTGGTTGTAGTGGTGGTTTTTTGTTTTAAAAGTTTTAGGCTTTGAAGTTTAGACTTTAATACTTTCCAAATACTCTATGGACTTAGTTCCTACTGACAGTTCCTTAAATGGAGCTGTCAGACGGCGGGCGGAGCTCGGTCATTTTTTCTGAAAGCTGTATTTTAAGAACAGCAACAAACTGGTTGTTTAGGTATGTTTTTTAGTCGTGAATACTTGTTTAGGTGCATTTCGGAAGTTTCCGTGTTCACGCATCGTATCCATCTTTGAATACAAGGGCCCCCCGGGATCTCATGTGCATTGCATATACATAGGTAGCTTAGTTTTCAGTAGACCTTTAAATACTAGACTTTAAGTTCATTTTTAATGTGCTACTGTATAGCTAAACAATATTCTCCATACGGGTCCTGTTCGTTTTTTTAGGAAAGAGTTTCTCTGCATGATGGCATTTGTATGTATGGGCCTGTTTCATAGGTGATGCAACTTTTGTCCACCAGGGGTCCAATTTTCAACTTTGTAACAACTTTTTGTTTGTGTTTATTCTTGAGGTTAAGGATCTATATTTTAGTATTTTTTAGGGTCTGGAGCTTAATCGTGTGTACTTACCACCCCAAATAGTACATTTCAATTTTTATAATACACATATTTGAAGGAAAAATATGTCTTTTTTCTAGGGTTTTTGCTAATGTTATGGCACTGAAATTAATTGTGTTTGCTTTGGCATTTGAAATATACCTGCTATACAATTATCTGTCCAAGTAGCTGAACATTGCCAAAATAAGTTTTGAAAATTTTATGCTCCATTGTTGTCCCTTTTGAAAGCCAACAAGTGGGTACTTCAGTGAAAACGTTTTAATAAAATAACTAAAATCTACACAGATCACGCTCCCTTTTCTTTTCCCTGAATTCTAATTCAATGTAATGCAGGGCCGCCGAGAGAATTGCGGGCCGGGGGAACTTTGAGTTACGGGCCCCATTTACCAACTTCGTTTCTCAGAACCCCATATGGAAGGGGGAGTTTGAAGTTTGCAGTTGCTGCGAAGCGACCGGAAGACGCGGTGCGGGGGTGGTGTGAATCTGTATAAATGTAATTGAACGCTGCAACTTAATGGGCATTTTATAGTTTAGTTGGAAGTATGGATAT
>JAMKCH010044445.1:0-12519 GCA_023653785.1 Ophioderma brevispina
TTACACGCGCGCACAAAGACAGCATTTCTTGACGCGTGCGTAAAAGCTGCGTCAAGGTTATGACTTCACTGTACGGAGGTAGAGATATGGACTATATCGCTGCATTTTTACATATAATATACAATACAATATACAGTGCTATCTACTGAAAGTAGCATGCAACAAATAGGCCTATGCCTGGAAGGTATGTAGTCCATGCATGGAGGATGGGGGGGGGGGGGAAATTACCACTTTTTTCAAGACTAGATGATTTTACATGTGTGACCATTTTAGCTGCTAAAGATAAATCTGCTAAGCCTTTTGATTGAATTTGATTTTTTACGTGATTCCCTGGACTTCAAAAATTTTGCATGAGAAGTCATAGTGAAGTTTAACCATTTGGAAATGACTTTGAAGTGATGTTATTCTCATAACTTTTTTATTGAGAAACCTGCACACAGCTGCTTTTGTATGAGTCATATGAATAATGGCAAATTTAAACATAAGACAAGCATCAAGGATAATGTATTTGTTTAACAAAGCAGATGATCCAAGTAGGGACAAAGCTTATTATGCAAAATAGCCATTAAGCCAGTACCACCTACAAAATGAAACAAAGGAAATGTGCCACGTTGAGGCATGCTTTAGTAAACAACTCTTTTGCATAAGATTGTACATAATGGTATGGAAACGGTTTAACAGTGACTGCTGGTATTTCCTATATCATTTTTGAAGTCTTCTGGGTAATGGCTGATCTGTGCCACTGCTTTGCCAACAACCAATACCATAGGACCATTCTGAAAAAATGGAAAGCCATTTGCAATTCAGCACAATATGTTAATTTTTCCTTTTGCCATTATTTATAGACCATAAGGAATCTAATGTGGGATTTGACAAAATATTTTGAGAAGAACATCACTTTTTAAAGTCATGTCTAAAAAAAAATTATCAAATGCACCATAGACTACACACAAAATTTCAGATCACAAATTCTAGCTGAGGTCAAAATGATTAATTTTCAGCAGCCAAAATGAAGGAATCAAGCAATCTGTTAAGTTCGCCGAATGCTTTAAAAAAACATGTAGAGTAATGGAGATTATAATACGCTTCAATATTCTGGGTTATGTCAAGTCTAAAAATTGGTATCTTTAAAATGAATAAAATGGTCATCTCAATTTCCCCTCACAGAACTATTCGGGACCAGTGGGTGTACATCAACTACATTGGACTTCACCAAATAAATAGCGTGGGTGAATTCAGTAAAGACACTCAGTGTTATCCCGAAAATAAAAAAAATATTTAAAATTTGTCGGACTAGATTAAAGTGACGGATAAGTCTGTGAAACTTACATTAGTATATTTTCTGACAGAAAAGGAAGAAAACTGCAACGTTGGAGATCACCCCCAACCAGATTACTTGAGATATTTTGTAATGGATGTAAAAACACAAAAAACCCACCGATCCCCATTTACATAAATAAACCCTGATCACAATGTTAGATTCAAAGTCTGCAATACAGCTGTCATAAGTTTTGTTCATTTCTTCGTTTCATTTCAAATACTACTATGAAAAAATATGATCAAAGTTAGTTGAACTCACAGTAGAAGGTTTATTTATCGTGTAAACAAGGACAGCTCAATCTAAATTGGAGTGGTGATGAGTTACATGTGCATTTCTTTGACAGTTGGAAGTTTAACATTTACTGTCCAAGCACAAAACTAATACTTTCTGAATTACTTAACAAAGGGGCCATAAACAGACTTAATCAAAACTTAAGACCACAAATTAAAAACTCCCGTCTTTTGGCCACCAATATGCAAAATCATTAAACATTACCCATAGCGGTTTTACTGTTAAAGAATACATTTTGTAAAATGCTCCAAAAGAGCCACATTCTGGACATGTTAGCATTTGGACAGAGGTGTTAACAGTTGCATTTTGCTAAGGGTGCAGAGAAAAGATCTTTTTCCCAATCTTTGGGTCACCACGTTCTATCTTTTGATTGCACATTAGCTAACTTAAAGTAGGCGGTCTTTTGTCAATAAATATATTGAGGCCATATAGAGGAACTACTTAATGCAATCAAATCCCACACACTAGTTTGGACTAAAATAAAAGTTGCTGTCTGTATTTTTGTTTGCCAGTTCATTTTACATGAAATTTCACAAGTGAATATGTTTCGCATTCACTGGGGCAATGATATCAGCAAATACTTGATTTGAGCATAGTGGGACAAGAGGAATGAAGGGAAATCACCGAACCAGTTATTACAACATCAATTATAATCCTGACCAACTTTTATTTTGTTGAAAATTAACAGCCAAAATATTTAGCCCTTTAAGGTCTTTAAAACTTTTATGATGTTTAGGGATGTTGGATATGATTACAACATAAAGCATGTGCTTGCATATGGGCTCAATATACTTTTTTGTGAGACACCATTTTACCATCTTGAATGACTCTGGTATCCATACCATCCCTGCATCTACCCTTCATGGTCCATGCATTAAATTTCAAAGACTAAGGTTGCTATATAGTCTTTGCACTGGTGACATGAAACATAGACTCTCTCATCTCTCTACTATAGCGCTCCCAACAGTGATGATTTTAATATACTTATAACTATGTTTAACTAGACTATCATGATACAGTAGCCCATTTATTGTTTAATAATATCAGAAGGGTGCATGCTGTTAATCAGCAATGGGGACTGTGGCATGAGCACATTGGCTACAGGCTAGAGCACACAGCAGACTCTGTGCGATCTCAAGTTTGGGGGTGACTTCACTGCGCGCGTGTTGGGTTTTGCCCCGAGAAACGCAACACGTCGAACTTGGAATTGCAGCATTTATGGCCTGTGAACAAAGGCGGCACAATCCAAACGATAGGAGCGAATGCAAAGTCGTCGTCATGACGTCCACCGCCCAACCTCGAGAACCGAACAAACTATAGGCTTTTTCACTGGCGTTGTTGAAGCATTGTGAACCAACGTTTCCATGAAATTCACCATTATTTTGAATCCTTATTTAAAGGGGGGATAGTTTTTGCCAAATGGCTCATACCCATATTGTTTTGAAGTGGATTGATTTATCGCTTCATTCCTTTCCCAGCTTGGTGGGCCATGGGTGGCCACAACTGATAAGCTTAATGGTTATTGCCACTGTTACCAACATTAACAGTGACCAGTCCATCTCTGTTCAATCATATACCGACTAACCCCTTGGAAGTAAACATGTATTGCAGTGATCATCACTGAATGATGGGGTATCTGATGTGTCTTTCTCAAAATATATCTATTGGAGTTGCCAAATAAATGAGAATCCAGACTGACAATACTGCCACTCCCACGTGAAAAAATGCTGTTATACATTGTTGGTGATTTTAATGATCAGAAATTTAATATTAAGGTATGGATGATTGTAAATAACAGTTTCTGTCATAAACTTTAAAAGTGTATTTTTAAAAATGATTATCTCATCATAAGAATCAGAAAATAGGTAACTTTGGCATATTTGTGATGTTTAGTAACCGAGATATGGGTGAAATGTGATAAAGGTCGTTGACCTTTTGATTGGTCGTTGTAGCGAGGGGGCCAAACTTTAAAAATGCATGGATCTTGGCAAAATTTGTTGGGGTATGAGCATGAGCAGTCCAAAAAAGTATAGTTTGCAAATACCTAGAATGTTTTAGTTAGGTGGGTAAAATTTGGCTCAAAACCTTAAAGCTGAATGTTAATGAGTTTTTTGCGGGGGGCATGTCTCTTTTTTGTGTAATGTGTATGTGTGTTCTTTTGTTTTTGTTGGTATGAAACTTAGGTTTAGGGATGATCACATCTGGCCTTATTGGTCTCTCGATCATCTCTTCAATATCATTGTCGTTTGTGTCTTTGTAAGATTTTTGTATGATTTGAAATCAAGTTGATTGGATTGGTTACAGTTACCTCTTGTCAAATGTGCATTGTTTGTGTATAGGATTAGGGACGATCTTCTTTTTCCTAGAAAATAAACCACAACGGAAGATCCTAAATCATAAAATTGTATATTTCCAGATTGGTCATGCTCATACCAACAATATGAACACCAATTTTGTCAATATTGAAGCCTTTTTTTGAAAATTTGTTCCCCTGTACAATGACCCATTCAAAATTTCAATGACCTTTATCACATTGTTTCACCTATATCTCGGTACTAAAAATCACAAATCGCCCAATTAACATATTTTCTGATTCCATATTAATGAGACAATCTTTCAATTCAGCAAACCACTTTTTATAACTGATCTCTTAGATTCAAGATGGCGGAGCCAAATGGACCCTGTGGGCACAATATTTTATTTTGGTAAATGAAATTCCTTTTATAGGAAAGGTCTTAGAGATTCTAAAAATCATGTTCGAATTTAGTTTTATGGGGGGTGCATGGGAAACCCCGTGCAAATCTGCTAGTGTGTCTAGACTATTCTGCAACCAAATACATGGTAAGAAGTCTATTGAGTGTCTAATCTATATGAAATTACTATTATGACACCACATTTTTGGTACCTCATAATCTCTTGTTGTCAGCACCTTTTAAGTGGTAGATATTGCACCTATCTGTGGGGCTGCAGAATACCCAAATGTGCATAAGTTTTTCATAATGCCACAAATAACCCATTGGGCGTTATCAGTTACACAAAATGCAATTTGTGCAATCAGAGTAAATTCCTTTAGCGTAAGTGATTATTTCACAAGAGTTGTCCATTGCATCAGGCATTTCATGCATTTCAAAATACTCCCAATCTAGTTATTGTGGAAACTCAGATTTGATCCTAAAACATAAACAAGTCCTCACTTTTCCCACCGCATCAAAGTTCAGAGGGTTCCATCGAGAAAAGAACAAACAATCAATAACAAAACAAAAGCCCTCTTGATGAAAACTAAAATGCTTTCTTCTTAAAAGGAACACAGGTCGGTCGTGCGCCCTCGCAAGCTCGTGCGCGGAAAGTGCCCATCTCTCTTTCCTTGGCGTTTGGCCAGACTCCTCCGTATTATGTTTGCTGTGGAGGGTTCGCCACTCCTCCGCACAGCGATTCCTGGTACTTTACCAGCATTGAATAATGCTTGTACACATTTATAAACCTGGGTTGAGAGGAGTCTTAAGGTTAAAGGCCGGTGTACCAAAGGAAACAACACGTTGGCCGCAGTGGGGACTCGAACCCGGCCTTTGGATTGCGGGACGAGCGCTCAATCCACTGGACCACACACGTGCCCTCTTAAGAACCAGGACATTCTAAATACATTTTTCCCTCCCTCCTCAAAATGGAGAGGGCTCATGAAATAAGGGACGGTTGCTCTGAGAGTGTGACCCAAAACTGCATCCATACCACACAGACCTTCTACAATCAAACAGTATACCAAATCTGCAGATGAAATCCATTGATATTTATCTGATAACAATTTATGCCAAGAAACTGATGAACTCTTCATTTTAAAGCCTGCATTTGACTATATTTTGTCTGGCCAGAACCATAATCGTGGAGTGATGTCACTTTCAAACACTACTATGACTGTGTATTGCGCATTCTGACGTTGTGCATTTTTGATTGTAATGTGCAACTTATTCTTTTAACACTGAGTGGAAGCTTTGACATCACTACCCTCAATGTCTGGAGGGACAAATTACTGGGACAAATTACTACCACGTATTTAGACGAAGGCCCTCATCTACACCTTGCACAAAGCAATCGTCGGCTGTTTTTTATTTTGTTTTTTTTTTTTTTTTTTTTTCGATCTGGTCATTTTGTCAAAGTCCTACCATTTGAAAGTTTTTTCGAAATATATATCTGTTTGCCATTGGTCCGCTCTTCATTTAAAACAACCCGCTTGTAAAAAAGCTTTCAAAATGCTGAGTAGAGAGCGCCCGAAAGACGCAACCCCCCCAAACCAAAAGTTGCAGTTTTTTTGTAGTGTTCAATGGTCCCACTGTGTGTGCAACGCAATGAATACTTTGTATATTGATTTTACACAGAGGTTTTCTGACTGAATATGCGAGCAAGCCTACTTGCAATATTGATTGTGGTACCGTTTTTCGTGTCCCAGTTGAAAATCCAAAAAATGCAACTTTTGGTTTGGGGGTTTTTGGCAATGTTTTCTGGCGTTCTATCTCGGCCATTTCTGCCCGCTTTTTTACAAGCCAGGTATAAATGAACTAGCAAGACCTAGACACTAGAATGCTATTTCGACAAACTTTCAAAATGGTCTGACTTGACACAATCTGATCGAAAAACCTGCAGATACTTTTTTGTGCCAGGTTGTATAATTTTTAAAGCCACATTATCTGTCTGTCTGTGTGTCCTGGTCTGCCCCTTTTTTCAGGAGGCCGGGGGTTGTACAGTCAACAAAACTTGGTGGGTGGGTTGTATTTTTGGGCCGGGTCAGCTCAAGTCCGATTGGTTAGTGGATTCGCACCCCACAAGCGCCGTTAAATTGCAAAAACGAACAGTTTCCAAACAAGTCTTCTTTAAAAAGCCAGTGATCGGGAAATCCGAGAACTGATACTCATCTTAATGGCATTGCTGGAATTTCACAAAACGTGAGATGCAGCTAATGCATGCTGGAACGCTACTCTGGGTTGTGTTACTGACCGAGTTCCCTCACTGGTACTTGCGGAGATTCATTTGCTACACTGTGGAGCATGATTGCTTTGACTTCTTGGGTATGCCTGTGGGCCCTAAACTTTGGGTACATGGTGGCTGGTGTATGGCTTGAGATCCATGCACTGCATTCTGAGACTTGGCTGGGTTCAAAGTATACTGGCAATTTACTGCTAATCATTTGCTTGAGACTCATTCGATCTGAAATTCACTGGGCATGTGGTGGAGACTCAATAAGGTGGTTTGCTAGGTGGACCATGTAGAGAAGTTAAGAGTAAGATCACTGATGACACTACTCTCAAATTCTAGACACCGCTTGTGGAATTCATCTTAAAACTGGCTGCAGCTGTTTTTATGCAATCGCACCACACTGTTAAGAACAAAATGCATTTCTTAGTTACATTGCTTAGATCCATGTTTTCCTGAACAGACTGTCTAAAGAAGTTATAACCCTCAAATGGCAGCTATTTGAAGTTTGAATTAAGGCCAAACTATCAAATTTTAAATATGTGCCAAAATTGTGACTTTGTCCGTGAAAGGAATAACAAATTAACCCTTCACCCTTTAGGTCAGGTTTCCTCGGAGGGCCTGCTACTGGTACTTGGTAACCATTACCCACCTGTCCCAGGGCGGATTGCGGCGGCTAAAAACCTCCCACCCCCCATCAGGTTTCTAAAGGACATCTGATGAGGAGGGTAGCTGGTTACCCTGGTAGAAGAAAAAGACGACAATGGCGTCAGCTCTGGAGAGCTTTAATGTGGCCATCCGCACAAATGCTGCCTTGGCATGGTGGGCAATGGGTTGCCCAAAGGCTAGGCCCCCCGCCGAAAACTGTGGATTGGCGTCAGGAAGGGCATCCATTCAATTATCTTTTGGCTCCAACAATCCCTACACAGCATTATTGTCTGATGTGAGGTGAATCTGGCCACCCCCCCATTAGTGTGACAAAACCAGATGTAAAGTTTTGGTTTAACTAAAACTTACTAACACTTGCCATCTTTAAAATCGTATATTAAGTATATACCTTGACGAAAAGTGGTTTGGACCTTTAACATTAAAATCATGGCTCCCTCATTTGATTGGATTTTGTACAACTATACCTTATTAGATTCCGTATGAAAAGGCGAGTAATTTGACAAGCAATTTATGATGCAATTTCGGGACAAGGTTGACCCCCTGTTAAAGGCATTTTTGTTAACATAATAACGCGCATTTTTTAAGTGTGTCCCCCAATTTTAAATTTGTCAGATTTTTGTAAGTTGTGCCTGGTAATTGTGTGTACAACTATATTATTTAATCAGTAATGCCCAAAATTGTGGGTTGCATAAAATAATGGATTTTGTAATGCCTAAATCACATTCCATGAAGTCGTGAAAATGCTAAACTTTTGTCCATCAATTATAAAAATGCCTCTCACGAAGATACATTAAAGTTGGCGAACAAGAGATTTTGAGGTCACACCAAATATTTGTCCGAACACTGTTATGACGTCCCGTGGACGCCTAAGGTCAGAAGATACCTTTCAAACACAAATAGCCTTGTGCAACAAGTGATCTGAAATTTTTATATAACAGATTTTATGATTTGTAATGGTTCAAGATTTGGTATGTCCAAACGACATTACATAAATCAAAACTACACAATTACCACACAATTTGTACAACTGCTTACTTAAAGTTCAAGCAGGCCCGCAGTTTCAACGATGATATGTCCTTCTCAGCGAAGACCCCAAAAAATGACAGCATGCAAATCCGCTTATAAATCCTCAGTAATATTCCCATTGGACGCTCTCAGTCCTGAAGAAAACTTTTGTACCAGCAATTCAAGACAACAAGTTTATTAATTCCCTCGACGACCCTCTTCCACAGTAATTCATCAAGATAATCACCACGATTCTATCTGTCCATAACAATTTGGATCCTATTTTGATTCCCAGCACTTTTGGCTTCAGAATACGAAAGTACTAAAATTGACAGTCACTCTGCTCACATGGAATTATAAATATAATAAATCCTTGGCACCAAGTACAGGTCTTCTCCTCATTGCAGATTAGGGAAGGGAACTAGCTAGGGGAACTGATCTAGCTATTTGTTGGGGGTGGGACTCGTGGATGCTGGCGAATCTTCTGGCCAAATTCTCCTTAATATATGACACAATATTTCATAAACTTTCCAAGTCTTAAAATAAACATTACAACACATCAAGCATAACATAACCTGAATCACAACACTTCTCTATATAACTCTATGGGGGAAAATTCCCTGATCTTACAATGTTTTTGCTCACATTAAAGCATAAACAAGTTGACTCAGTTTAGTATCCTTGGGAATTTTCCCACGTCCCCTATTGTGCAATTACACCCGGTCAACTAGCAACCAACTAGGGGAATCCCCTTTTCTCTATTTTATAGTAACAAGTGGTCTTTATTCCTGTGAGAAATCTTTCCTCAAATAACATTGAGAAAATAATATTTTTAAAAGTTTAATCAGAAAATGGAGGCCATATAAAACAACCACTCAATAGATTCCTTGGTCCTTGTATTGGCTACAAGAAATGGTCTCAAAAGACAGAAAAAAGTTTACTTTGATTTGCTTATCTTTTCATATAAAACTAGGCTGAATTTTGTATTTGCTCCTTACAAAATTAGAAATTTCAAAATTTTTGTACAAGAAAACATTTTTCAGCTAATACTTTCAGATGGTGATATTTTGATGGAAAAGCTTTTATACGGGCAATAATTAGAACTTCACAATTTTTTTTGGGACAACTCCTATGTGGAATCACTCGTTGCACCTTTTATGGTGCAACAAGAGATTTCACATTTATAACATAGACCCTAAAATGCGAATATCTAACTTTTCCACTAATGTAAAGCTTGTTATAAAAAATATGCCCCACATGAAAGAATTAAGGCTGAAATGATTTCTTGGTACAGATAATGTGTTACAGATGCAAATATGAGCAAATGAAAATCGTTTTTGTTTTCACTTTCAAGGCATTTCTGTAGCAAACACTTAGACAATATATCGCCGCGTTCCTATCTATATGAAATCACGACATACGACACAATTGTGGAGCCCCAAATTCTCTTGTTGCACTTTAACTTGACTAGCATGAACGACCATAATGTATGGTTATACTTAAGGGACGTTTCCCAGCGCGGCTGTTGAGATATTCAGTGAAATCCGTGATAATTATAATCCACTATGTACAAACTCAACTTCACTTGTGTCAAATACAGCTTTGAGCTTAAAATAAACCAGTTTTTTAAATTCACATGTATCATGTATAGCTAATCTAAAAATGCAAGAATCTCAAAAATTTATGAAAAGTGGAGGCACTCTTAACAAATGGGCCATTCTATTTTTCCCAATTCCCCAAATGCTTAAAACACTGGACAAAAGTGAAAAAGCCCAAGTCAGAATGTTCAACATTTCAGGGGTGTTTTGAGTCCCCAATCCCACAATGCACCAGTTTTGGGAAATTTCACATTAATAGTGTCACATGATCATAAAAATATCCATTCTTAACACATAAAAACCCGGACTTAATGCTCATCTTTTTTTTTAAACAAGTTTTTTACTTTTTTTGTTTGATAATATTATGAAATGTCTTGTGATTCTTAAACTTGTGGAACACTTTTAGCACTAGTACGGCAGTGTTTAGTTACAGTATGGTATATAGGCCAGGCTAGGCATCTGGGATTGATCAAAACACCTGGTTAAACATCAGGGGGGGGTTATATGCATTTACAGTGATCCTCTTACTATTTGTTCCAATTGCTTGAACTCTAAAACCTATTGTACAAAAATAAGGATACGTTGAGTTTGGACGTCCAATTGTCATGAACTAAATACGCCCCCAGAAAGCTAGAAAATTGTTATACAGATTATGCAAAAATAACTGCACTTTGGTGATTTTCAGCGTAGAAAAGAATAAATTTAAATCAACTCATGGTGGTAACTTTCGCTGATAATGAGGTTGACAATTGCAACAAAACCTACAGGTTCTAGGCAAAAACAACTTTGGCAACATTTTATTGTTATATTTTATTTGGAAGAACCAAAATCACATCTATTACTAAATACGAAGTTCCAGTGGATTTATCTGTGCATGAGATAAAGACCATTTTTAAAATAAGGAAGCTAGGCCCAAATAATTTCATCCAATTAAGTAACTAATATGAGCTTGATCCATCTAATGCATTTACAGCGCTACACCAAATCTGTCCCCTTGGTGATCCTAATGACTTTTTGACTCCACATCTGTTCCCCCACCTTTAGGATGTTGTTCTCATATGTTAGACATACAAAAACAATATGAGCCTATCCATTATGCACGAAAAGCTTAAAAGGCTGAGCTGCGCCTAATTTAACAAAAAAGTCACACATGCAAAATACCCTAAGTGACACTAACTGACCTTGAAAACAGTTGAAGCAGCCATATATATATGGTGCCTGTTCCGATTATAACCATCCCAAGTCAAGCCCGGTGTTGAAAGAAACTATAGTCGGCGGGAGCCCATAGTTCGGGCTCCACAGACGATAACGGAAATAAGCGTGAAAAAAAATGTTGCGTGAAGAAATGGAACTGAATTGAGTGCCTATTCCTTACTGTTGGAGCGGACTGTGAGTACGACGGACTATAAGTACTTCGACACCTGTGCAATATAAACTATGATCATTTTAATTGTGTATACCAGGTTGATGCACACCTGACAAGCACAAACATAACACACACACAATCATGCTGCCATAAGGTCTTTCTGATTAAGATTAGGACAACCTAAAAATTCTAGAAATTATGAGTTTCAGAGATTTTTACCTTGTAACATTTCTTATACAAGTATAACAAAGTCATCCAGGTCTTCAGGGGAAATGGGGGGAAATGCCTTCGTAGCTTGTCTTGAACCTGTAGAAATGAAATAGGTCATGTATTTAGTTAGATCCAATGCAATACGACGTCAAACTTAGCGATTAACATAAAAGTTCCCTTTCCCTACGGTGGAAATACAAGAGTATAATAGATCACTTGTACACTGAGCATCTCTGGAACAATAACAGGTGGATGTATTGTAGTCATGTAATGGAATCTTCTTACCCTTACAGCATGGATTGCCTATAGACCGTATTCAATCGGACGTCACCCACCAGACATGTTGGTGGAACAAGACTGCTATTACATTCCAGGACTACAATACATTAAGCTGTCAATTATCCATTGTTAGCGATTGCACAGGGATCATGACAGGTCATGTATGAGTATGGAATGCGTTCTCTTGTCCACCAACATGGCTGTGCTATTGAATATGTTTATAGAATCTATTGCATAGCCAAGGAAGGATCTGTCAGTTATTTAAAGGCGCGTGTGACGATCGTCTTTGGGACCCCCGCGATTTACCCAAGGAGGATCGATTTTGATATCAGATGAAAGGGTGGTGAAATTTGAGCCTCGAAATCCATTGCATTTCCAAGTAAAAAAAAAAACGCCGTTTTAGTGGTTAACCACTTTTATTAGCACAGTATGAATAGGGCCTTTCCAACGTGCATTATTGCGTTACCATCAAAACCGCAAGTTGTTTCCAACGCTACGATGGGGTTGGGTATGGGCAGTGCCAGGCTCTCATTAAAATAGAGAAAAACAATAAACATAAATCGAACAACCACCTTTAAACTAGAAATGCGTTCAGTAAAAAATAACAGGTGTGGCAAGGCAACCTTTCCATGAGAAAGTACTTCAACAAACAAAAGGTTGTTTTTGTAAGAAACTGCAGTAACGATTCGTAAGCCGCTGGAAGACAACCACTTTGATACAGGGCTAGAAACACAAAATGTCCCAGGCACCATTTTAGGCTTTTAAAACTACAGTTGTTATAAATATAATTAGTTAGGCATTAGCAAAGGGGTTTTTCA
>JAMKCH010044446.1:0-12044 GCA_023653785.1 Ophioderma brevispina
GACCGTGTCATTATTCTATTTTTGTTGGACTAAGATCATGTTCTACTGATCTAGATCGGGCCATTGAGTGTTTATTATTTTGCGTGCACGGGATTGGTCTGATTTGATGCATAACACCCGCTAAGGGGCCGTGTGATTACCAAGCACTCGGCCAAAATAGGCGCTTGCTTCAATCGTGATAGGGATCGGGGAATACGGACTTCAAACGCTTTCAGTTAGAGGATAGAAATGATACAAATATTATTCCATATGGTATTATGTCATGGTTTTCTGTAGAATGTACGATTTCATTCAAATGTTCACTCAAGACGATTGATCCTCAATATTGCCAAACGTAAACTAAAGTTTATAGCAATACAAAAACAATTTGGTGTTTTTGTACTTACAGTGTGTTGGGGAAAAAATAAATCGGCGCATCATTGTTATTTTTGCGTTGTACTGAAAAAACCTTGAATGTTAGTAAAATGACCCTACTATTTGAAATACAAAATATACAGGAATGATCTTGACAAACAATACTATTCTGCCTTGCTTAAACTTGATCATAATTCTATGTAGAAAGGGCAATCGCCAGGTAAAATACAAGTGCATTTGAAATGTGCTTACATTGAATTATAGTGTGCTAGTGTGTACTTATTTGGTAAGAACAAAGTAAGTACATTCTGGATTACTTGAAAGTACTTATTTCTATCTTTATCAAGTTTCTTGTATTACTTTTGTGCTTACAATGTTACTTATCTGGGACATACACAAAATTTTCTGAAAAAAGGATATGAAATGTGCTTACAATGTACTTGTGCTTACATGTACTTATTGGGGACTTAGACAATTTTTGATGAAAAATGTCTATGAAATGTGCTTACAATGTGCTTTTACGTGGCTTACAAGTACCCTTAATATTGACTTAGTTGTTCCATCTAACCACTTGGATGTACTTGCAATGTGCTTATTTTTGATTTAGATTTTTCCTGAAGCAACAAGGTTGGTACTTGCAATTGCTTACTTGGGAATTAGAGTTTAACAGGGTTTAGGATTTTGTATGCAATGTGCTTTTACTTTTATAGTGTATTTCAGTGTATTGGAGATATGTGCTTAAATTGTACTTACATTTATGGTCACATGACAAGGTCATATGGCAAGGTTCAAACTGCCATTTTAAAATGGCTGTTGGGACGTGACAGTTACAAGCTTTGATGCATGGGTGAATTGGCAATAAGAAAGTGAGTACAGGTAACAAGCATGCAAGCAGTGGTGTAGTGGATTCAAGGCTATTCAATGTGGATAGCAAGAGGTAACATTTTGAATCTTTATTTATTAGATGTGCATGCTCATGAGCAAGATGTGTATACATGTAGGCTAGATAATTATATACTGTTATACTATACGGCAATCTGTAGGATAATGTAAAGCTACAAAATCATAGTACTACAACTATGGCAGTCAGTAATTGGTGCTCTAGTGTATATTTTACAGTTTTATAACAATCTAGATTTTGTAAGTATTTTGGTAAATAAGAATGTACAGTTTTGAGACCCATTTTAACTTATAGTTCTGCTACAGGGAATCTGTGGTATTTTGTTTTGACGTATACTCATTTTTGCGATACTCCTTTACGTCGAAGTTCACAAACCCCAAGAGGAAGACAAGGTACTTGATGGTACACACATAGACTACTCGCGTACCCTAATTACTATTTTTCACGTATAATCGCGCTTATACCCTATTTTGCACGTATACAGTGTGGAGTCAAAGTGATTGTGCCCCGTGAATCAAAAAAATTTAAAACTATTTGTAATCTTTTCATAATATTATTAATATACTTTATATTACCAAATAATTACTCTTAAATCACCATGTCAAAAATCCGAGATTCATGCATTTATTCTTCAAGTATGGCCCATTTTTAGAGGGCTCCCGAAATGCCCCGTGTACCAATTTAGTACAGTACACCATAAGATGATTAAACATGTTAGCACGTGTATTCACAAACGCAGGATCCAGTAAAACGAGATATGCAATAACTTTGTTGTTTTGGTTGCATTTATTCACCATAGTGAAGCACAAATTAATTAAGATTTATCATGACAGAAAATTGTTCCAAAAAAGTCTGACCTTTGACTTTAGCAACTAAGGTGGTATCAACCTATTGAACCTGGTTTTTGTGTGTATTTTTCAAAATAAATTTTCTTTTTTGCCTTAGTTAATAGTTAAAAACGAGTTAATTCCCAACCTTGAAGAATTCTAACAGTCAAAATATAATTTACTTTTGTTGTCATTAATCCAACTTATAACTGGCCTGTTGGGCATTTATTACCATTTTCCACAGAGTGTGTAAAGCACACATTAGTTATCCCACTTGAATTGTGCTTCACTTACATCATAGAATCTTGTAGGAAATTCTGAGGACCTTTATATAAATGAGTGCAGATATTGAATTGCCTGACCAAGAAAAATTCAAAATTCCTGTGAAAGCTATTAAAGTACTTTTGATATTTACAATTTTAAGAGCTACCTGCACAGTTTTGTACCAGAAAAAAATCAGGATTGGGAACAATCCTTTTAGACTTGCACTGTCCTCACAAATAGGCAACAAGTCGACATTTTTTTTGGTATACGGCGTATAAAGCGTATACTATACCCTCCAATACATCACGGCCTGGACAGCCTTTATCACATGGTTAAATTGTTGTGTAGGTTTGCTACCTACAAGTAGCTTTGAATGCGTAGTGTCGAAATGTACTTGGCAACTTGAAATCTCTTATGAATATTTCTTAAGCTGCGATATTCAATTTTCCCCACTTTAAAAATTCATACTCAACAAGTATAAAATTTGATCTCTAATTTTCACAATTAGTTGTGAAAATTTAAGCACTTATTATCTAATTTATAATAAAAGTACATAGCATTTTCTAAAATGTACTAAAATTAAAAAAAAAACAGTGTTTCTAGACTAAATTGCCAATATCTCGAAATGATTTAATGACCTGTCGTCTCCTTTTTAGCAGGATTTCCTCAAAAACCAAAATGATCTTAGAGAGATGGGAAAAAGGCAACTTAAAACATAGCATTGAACTAGAACTAAATGCACTTGTCCCGGAGAACTTGATTTTAGGCGATCATTTTTTCAAGGTTTGGCAAAAATAATTATTTTTTTTCCTTTCTCGGTTGGGGCTCATTTTTTTGGGGGGGGGGGGGGGGTAGACTAAGATGTGTCAAGGAATACCCCCCCCCCCCCAGTGGCGCCGCCGCCGGGTTCTTGTATATAAATGAGCACATAAGATCACAGACCATTCCTTGGCTGATTAAAACCTGTGAAGCCACAAGCGCCTCAAATCAAGTTTAATTTCCATTAAATTTTGTTCATACATGACGAATCACACGCGCATGTGAAACTGATTTCTGGTACTTCATATCTTACCCGGGGTTAAATGAAGTTGGAATCAGCAACTGATATTGTATTGTATTGTTGTATTATTCCATTGGAATTTTGTTCATACATACGGATTGCACTGTATGTAAAACAGATTTTCGGTTGACTTTTTCTGCACTGACAGGGCTAGAAGTTTAACATACAGGCTCTGGAATTATGCGTTTACCTATACAGTTTTATAGAATCCATTGTAAGAACATTGCTGAATATTATCATCTATGCATTACCCACTTCGAAACTTTACTCTTGTCTTATGGTGTTGATGGAGTATAAACATAATGCGGTGTCAAAATGCATCCTGAGTTATTCTACTGTAATTCTGTCTCATTATCTTTTTGTAACGTAAATTTAATAGCTACCGTATTGCTTTTGATGTGTACTGTTTTCGTGAATCTTGCAGTTTGCCAGCAGCCATTTCTAACGTTATCGGACCCCCCTAGCGCATTCAAGGAAGGTGATACAATCCGATTGCTGTGTGTCCTTGATAACTATAATGCAATCGTGTCTCCAGAGGCGTACTCACATGGAAACATGTACGCATACGCGGTGAAATTCTTGTGTATAATGGCAATGTGCAGGATACAAAATCAGGAATAGAAGTTGATGTAACATGAATCATATACGGTTTTTCCTATTCAATCGCTGTGGTCAGATTCGGGTATATAAGTGCCATATCGTATCAGTGTGATCCAGGTATTCCGATATTATAAATGTTGAAAAGAATATTTGTATTTCACGGACCACCACAGTTCTTTTGTGGTTGTTCAGAACAACGGAAAGATTCACTGTTTTGTTAACGGCAGATGTTCCTAAGATGAGTACTGCAGTGGTTGATATTACTCGGGAGAAAAACACTTAATGGCGCATTTTTCATGATGATGAAAACCCGGACTATCTATTGTGGCAGAGCAGAATATCGAATACTACTCCTATCTGTGCAAATGGAAAGCGAACTATTCGCGACGTTCAACTCAACTGTGCGATGTCTCATTTACCGGATGCAGTGCTCACAGGTACTCAACAAAAACTCCAAAACTCGACTATTTGTGTAACGCAGTGAAACTTTGATGCCAACACAAATAACTGGTCTGTTATACAATTGCCGTTTTTAGCCCTGGTTCGTCCGTTTCAATCATCGTTAATGTACTTCTTGGAATGAAGCTGTATCATCGAGGCACTTCTGAAAGAGAGCAAGCTGCGATCTCAAAAGGAATCTTTTAACGCAACTCTTACCTAAAGCAGGAGGTGGAACTGATGTATTTGAAACCAAGCCTCCCATGTCCCAGATATGACATTGATGGTTTGTGTCCGGATCACCACTACGAAGCAACTCTTCCAAAAAGAAAGAAGAACAAAAAAGGTTCAATTAGCGAGAGGGTCGAACTGACAATTTTTAAGAGAGGGTCCCCTTCTTCGACGCAAATCGCAGTATTCAAACAAAATCAAATTAAGAAGACTAGGATGTCCGTAAATTTCAGATACGCTCCTGGGTTTTATGTACTTTCATTATTGATACTATTTTGAATTGCTAATGGAGGGTTAACCCATTTAAAAAGGTGAGCTATACATATCATACTATCATATAGGACTTGACTTTAAGTTTCAAAATAGGATTTATTTTCATCTTTGTCTGCCATGCTGCTTGCCCCATGCAAACTGTCTCTTTTATTGTTTAGAGCAATTTAAGCAATAGCAACAGATTTTGACAACTGATAATAAAGTAAGGAAAAAGCAGGAGCTATTACTCCCAAAAAGCGGGAAAAAAATCCATTTCGGGAATCTTGCCATATAGGCCTATAACGGTCATATTTTGTATGTTATAGGGTCCTCTATATGCCTATTTCCCAATTACACAGGATGTCGTTAGTGAATTAAATTACTTGCTAATTTCAAACCGTTGGGCGCTGGAAGTAGTCTGCTGCGAATGCCAGATGACTCATGTTCTTAGAAGCAACTTTTAGTGAATAACTGAAAAGTAAGAATTACACGTTATATTAGTAGCAGGTAGACGTGAATTCCCAGCAAGAAGTTTTTTTTTTTTTTTTTTTTTTTTTTTTAGGGAAGAAGGTTTGAAGAGTTTTTATATAGTTTGAAGGGTGTCGAATCAGAATTTTGGGTCAACCTCTGGGAAATGTGGGGGGAATTTTGTAAAATAAGGAGGTAAAATTGTACAGGGTAAATTTGAATCAGGTCATAATGTGTTGAGAATGTACACCAATGTCTTTGTCTCATTATATAGATTTAAAAAAAGGATAGTTGTAAGCGTTCCGACTTTTAGTTACTCCGCTATAGCCCTGATAAGGTTCAGGTCATTCTGGGACAAAAAAAAATCCAGGCTCAGATTTTATTGAAACGGTTTGTCAAATTATTGCCCTGGGCATAATGAGCAGGAATTAATTGCACTTCTTTTATGTGACAGCTCTGTATACAATTTGAGGTCAAGTTTGGTGACCCCCTATTTAGACCCTTGTCCCTTGTTACATTTTGCCATGAATACGAAACCAAATGCCAAACATTGTAATATAAGGCAAGACGACAATTTGACACCAGTTTCAGCGAAATCGGAGCACTGGGTTAAGTTTACCCAAGGATGACCTTGAACCTTAAAAGGGCGTTTGTACCTGTTTAACTAAAGGTCGGAACCTGGAAAAAATTATACCTTTTTAATCCTTATAATGAGACAAATCATTGGTGTATATTTAAACACCATTTGACTTGATTTAAAATTAACCCATGTACAATTTTCCCATCTTATTTTTACAAGTTCCTCACATTCAGAGGTTGACCCAAAAATTATGATTCAGCAACCCTTGCAAACTATTATAAAAACATCTTCAAACCGGTCTCCCCAAAACTTCAGAATGGGATTCTCATTATACACCTACTTATCAAAGTTGTTGAAACTATTACATTAAAGGGCACGATCAGTGCATTCCCCAAAAGTGTCCACATATGGAAATTTGAGGAATAAGCTAAAAAATGAAGGCGGTCTATAGGAAAAAAAAAACTGAAAAAAAATGACCAGAAAAGAGAGAAGAGAAAAGGCATTATCAATTTAGCAGATATATCAGTCTCTTGTTATGGACCCGAATTGGAACAGGACTCATGAAACGTCACATTAGAAGTGCTGAAAACGGTTGAGCTTTTCAAGAAATTTGTGAAAAATCTTTTTTTGTTTTTTTCAAATTGCATATAAGAGGACTTATGCATTTGCGAAATGTGGGGTTTTATTAACATGCATGATTTTCTGTTGTAACTGTTATTTTTCTGTGTGTCATAAGACCACTAGTGACTTGCTGAAATTCTGTATTTTATTTTTTTGGCGCTCTATTAATTAGCAGGGTACTAATTATTATTTATTAAAACAACAGTGCACAAAGTTATGAATCTTCATCAGTTAATACGCGTTACAGTAAGTGTCCATGCGGAGAGTAATGTCTGAAAATATCGATTTGTCCTAATGAGGTTACATTCAGTCTGGTACTTGGAGGGTATGTTAGGGTACTTATGCTTGTTACAAATATGCCAAAAAAATCTTATTTTAATTTTGTTTCGATTTCCTGATTAGCAAAAATTCCGATAGTGCCTTTAATTACTTTATTGTTTTTAATAATTTAATTTTTGATTTTGATTTTATGAGTAGATATTTGGTAACAAAATTCCCGATTTTCGTTCCTGAGCATCCGTCCGATATAAATTTGTTACGGAGGATTAGCGTAAACGTAGGTACACACATTCCCATTATGACTCACTATGATAGTTGAGTACTGTATGAAAATACTGGATAGGCCAAGGTGAAATGGAAAAATATATTTCGCAATTTAGTAACTATTGTCCCCATTTGTCCCTACTCTACACCTGTGTGCCAATGGGAACTGACATTCGCTGATATATATACAACTTGATGAATCATCAGGACGCAATTATAGGCATGATGCCACTCATCTTGGTATATGGGAAGATGGAGGACAATAGACTATCCGTTAGAACCAAAAATTCAAGTGTGATATTCCTGTGTCATACTAGGGAGTTGCTACTTTTCCCAGGAAGGGAGGTGGTTGCCACCCCTTATCAATAACTTTGGATACCCTACACCCCGGTTGTATGTTTGTTTTGCATGAAAATGAGCGTAAAATGCCATGGCAATACATTTCTAAAGATTAATTTGCACCAAAAATGGCGGGGAAAGACTGAAGGGGTAATAACACCCTCCTTCGGTAGACGATGGTAAAAAGCAGGGAGAGAAAATAAAGAAATACGTATAGTATATTTTATATTATTTCTATATGTCAGGGCGGACAAGATAGGCTATCCCGTAATGCCACTCGACTCAGTGTATGTGCTCATCCTATGGTTAAGGTGGTGTTCGAGTCCTGTGAGATTCGTCTATCTGTGTAATTCCCTGGACAAGAATTACGCTGTTGTAGAGTTTACCCGTGCGATATTTGGGAAGCTGTCCCGGCTGCGATGGTTAACTCGATGTATGTTTGCTGCTAAGGAAAAGCGCTGATCCTGATGCTGCATCCCTAGAAATGATGCGAAATGGTTTATGGTATGGTGGACCACAGTGATCAGCGGCCATTGTGAAAGCGCTTAGAGCCCATAGCATAAGGCGCTATAAAATCTCTGCTATTATTATCGCTTTAGACTACCAGTATAGAGGCAAGCTGGCGGTTGCTATTTAACAATTAACTGCCATGGGGGGGGGGGGGGGCTCCTATGGGCCCATTTTTTGTTTCGGCCGGCGTTTTTTAAAACGCTGCCAATGTAATTTTTTATATTTTTTGTATTGTCTAAAACTTTTAGTTGCGCTTAGTCAAAAAAAAAAATCAAATTCCATCGCGTCGTTTTTGCGTTAAATAATCATGGGTCCCTAGGAGCTCCCCCCACCCATAGGCACTAACTGAAGTGCCCATGACAAAAATTAAAAATTTCTTTAACCCTCGTCTACCGAATGGGGTGGGGGGGGTTACACCCCTCAGGTTTACCAACCCCGCTGCTAAAACCGCTCCTTGTCATCCCAAAACAACCTCCACCGGGGTATGTGGTAAGATTTACGTCACAATGACGTATAAGTGCGCATGTCAGCAAACTATCAATTTCCATAGACACATTATATGGGAAAAGTTCAACTTTTTTTTGGCCAAAAAGGTTAGGAATATCATTTTCATGCAGTTTTTACTCCATTTATGGAAATGATTTATTTTGTATAAGTGAGAGCATTTTTTAGTGCTATAATAGGTGTTTGAGTCGCAAAAAATTGCGAACTATAACATTTCCACCCTAATTAAGTATTTGGGACTTTCCTCAGCATAAGACGTCCCTAGTGCCGTCATAATGGTAATTTCGTACTTATTTTGGTACAATGGAAAGAAGAAATTCTAAGCTATCCTTTGGTATCAAATTCACAGGAATCGTATGTTTCAGTAACAAAAATCACGAGGGGGGGTGGTTACCACCCCCTTGCGGGAATTTTTGTTAACCAAAATGGCTCAGGTGGACGAGGGTCAATATGTTCTGTTATTGCCTGATTTTCATAATTCATACACCTAGACATAAACAAAGTAAATAATTAATCAAAACTCTTGAAAGTTATAGTAGGCCATGGTGTCATAATATTTTACATACATTATCTATGGGCGCACCGCCTATAGAAGCCATAGAAACGCAAAACGTTTCCCCTTCATGTAAAATTAGTCAAATGCACTTACGTGGTATTCATTCAGCCGACGATTTCATCCCTCGAAAAGTACTACGAAGGGCATAGTTGGTCCAGGAGCAAAGTTGAACGGAAAGGGTTGGTGCTTACGCATATCGAGGAAGTAGGAAAAAAATATGCACAGGTCAATGGCGGGTATAGTACTTTGTTACTACTGTGGGGTATAATCAATTGAGAAATTGTGCACCGTACACTTGAAAATTTGGATGGATTGGCAACCGACCGGCATAAGAAAATTCGCAGAATTCAGCAGTCAGTACCTCATTTCCTAATATGTTGGAGTCCCACCAGTTTTATAAGACGGAATAAAAATACGAATAAATTAATATCGTCTTTCGCTACTGGTGGCGGCCATCTTTGCAGGCAGACATAGGATTTGGAGCTTGGCAATTATGTTAGATATCACTCTAGGGGAGGTGGTAAGCGTTAAGATTATTGGTTGGCAACAGTTGATCGTTTGTATATTATATTGGGCGAATTGAGGATTTTGTACTTTAAATGGGGGTAGTAATTAAGAGAAGTCAAATATGGTGAGTTAATCATTATTGCAGGTAGATATGGCAAGTTTGGATGTGCACTTATTTATGTATTGGTGATGGTTTGAAAACCTACAAATTGAAGGCCTTTTTGTAGAGTTTTATGTGGATTTAATCATAGTATTGCAATATTTGTGTTTTGGTCAACATTCTGGTTAATTGGTGTGTTAATACAAGAAATAAAAGAGGTTTGTACTTGTCAGTATAGGTAGGGTAGTTATAGTATCAATATATAGGTATGGTGATGTCACCTTCCACAGTCAACGAACGTATTTTGATGTAACATACGATTTCATATATGAAATAATTTTGGGAATAAGCAAACAAAAAAATTCTGATCAACAACTCGGTGGGTAACGATCGCCATATTTACAACTCTCGAACAACTGCCCTAATGCAAAATGTAAACATTAACACAGTCATAACCACACCCCCTCACACTTTCTTCAAACGTAACTCTTTCTAATCCTCTGAAGGTAACAACTCACCATATTTTAACTCCTAAAAATGCTCCTCTTCAAGATACAAACATTTCACTAATCACGACAACACGCTACATCACAGGCGTTTGCTAAATATCATTCTTCAAATGCGTTTCTTTTGAAGTGACAACTCACCGCTTTACTCTCCAAGATCTCCTCCTAAGTGTTAAGTACAAACATCACAACATGACTTTCCGTCGATTGATTTTTATTTCCGTCGATTAATATTTTCTATATTATGTTTATATTACTACAGCCTTTTTCAGAATATTCCATGGGCATAAACTTTGGTCATGGGAACTAGTTTCCTAATTCCTAAAAAAGCTGTCCTATTCATTTGTATGTATATAGCCTGGTAGCTAGCTGTAGCTACAATGTATAATGTCTAAAATTGATTATATTAAAAAATTTTTTATTCTTATTATAATTCGATCCAACTGACTGACACGCTGTAATGGAAATTGAGCGGTAGCCAACGGCAACGCACTCAGTTGAATATTGATATCTTTTTACCATCGCTAGACTGCTATATCCTTGTTATTTCCAACAGAATAGAGTGAATTGAACCCCTATAACTGGATCAAGATTCAGCTTTGTGCGTAATATAGGCTGGCAGAGGGTGAATGTTGTTTTTCAAAAAAAAACTGAGTTCTAGAAAATGCTCTGAGGATATTTAATGGAACAATTAAGCGAATAACTTTTATGTTTCGTAAAAATCCTGTTTTTTTGTGAGGCCTATAATTCATTCCTTATGTCTGAAGCATGCAATGGGTTTTTTTATTGACTTCTATCATAAATAAATTCCAGGTACTCTTCCAGGTATTATATCGGCCGTATGTAGGTTTTTTATTCCTTCCATTCATTAAAAGTTTTTGGGGCGTGTCGAGAATTCCATTCTTTCTGAGCGGGTGTATGCTTTAAACCCCACTAATTCAAAATAGAAATTCTAATGTGACGTGTCGGATCGATTAAAGGCCATAATTAAAAAAATGTCCCTTTTCTCACGAAGAAAAAAATGCAAGGGAACTGCACTGAATAAATTCCAACATCAAACCTTGAACAACTGAAGAGCATTCAACATAAGAAAAAAATGATAGAATTAATTAATTATACTACGCCAAAATTTTTATGTCATTATTGCTGAAGAGGAGACTTCCACTATCAGAATCCGCCACCATTTTACACCACATCAGGAACTTCTATACTACTATGATTGGTTGTTCTCCAGTGGATTTTTCCTATATCCACAACTGCTTTGCATGAATTTTCCTTCGTCATGTATTTTTTTTTTCGTCACTAAGGAATATTAAAAATCTAATACGTTTTCAAGCCCCTCGTTTTACGCTGATTTTCATTTATTTCGTCTTGTTTCAGAAATAAGTTGAACGTTTTTTTGTCAAATCATAATAGCCTAGATACTTAAGTTTTGGTCACTCATAATACGTGTCCTAATCCTCCTCAGATTGATGCAGGCGTCACTTTGAAGCGTGGACCACCCTCCTCACGTTCATCACCTTTCTTTCAACCTGGGCCAATTTTTAATCACGTCAGGATTTCACCACTCCGTTACTTGCTTTAACAAAAAACAAAGGCACGGTTATCACTATATCTGCAAATTTTGTTATCAGGCTTCAACCCTTGATTTATTTTCCAAAGGTTGAACGCTTGTTTTCCTTTTGTAAATTTTGGCAGAAATCTGAAGGCTTCAACACCACCGTTTCACCATACTGAAATACATAGTTCAAGCTTCAACTCTGTTTCCCACACACATCCATACCTGGTTTCAAAGATGCAGCAACATTATTATTTTATTTTGTTTTAAATCTCCATGTTCCTTCAGATATATCATTTTTGTTGTTTCTAACAATAAAAAACAA